>VDFB02270278.1:0-41166 GCA_007258455.2 Sequoia sempervirens | reverse complement strand
AAAGGGCACAAGGGTAGCCTGATATTTTGGGGTTAGAACTACTCATAAATTTATATATATGTATAGTAATAGTATATAAAATGAACTATCATCAACCCCCTACTATATCAAACTATGTGAATAATGCACAAGACGAAAAAGTAAAAATAAAAAATTGGGTCAACATGGAAGGGGAGCCTAAATTTCCCCAATGACTTGCATTATCCCCAATTTATTGAAAATTAAGTCACAAACATGGAAGAATGATGATACAAATAGAAGAAGGTTTATGACACAAAAACCACACTTGTATCCGAGCACCAATAGGGGTGAAGAGGGTCATCTAGGCACACATAGCATGATCATGAAGGAACACATCACAACACACACATGCACATACATCTATTCTAAAGATAAAGAAGGGGCCTCCTCCTAATACAGATCAACCAAGAGGTCATTCCCTTCCCACTCTAGATCATTGTAGGGAGAAGGAGGGTGAGCGTACAGTGTTGGAATGTTAATAGGAGGAACATCCGACCATCCCACAACAAGGGCTAAGGAAGAGGGCCCCGCAAGGTCCTCTCCACAGAGCTAAGGTCAGCAATTTCACGAAGATCACCGACAAGGTCGGAACCTCGTCTAGAGAGTTAAACATGAAATTTATAGGAGTTCCATGCTTTAATTCAATGGATGGAGAATGTTGTTTCTGAGATTCACCGCTAGGCTTATTGAGAGATTCAGGAGTGGTGACGAACTTAGGGGAATTAGGGACTGGTTCTATAACTAGGATAAAACAAGTCAAAGCGGGTCCACCTTTAGATGAAGGTAGAATCCTCTTGCATCCTCCATTGCTATAAGGACCAATATCTACCTTCTACTTCATCATAGGATGTGAACTCCCCATAGACAAGGCAAGAAGTGTGGAGGAAGAGGAGGCAAAGAGAACTGTAGTAGATATGACCGAAGTGTTTGTCATATCTATGGGTTTTGGGAAAGGTGGGACATTCAGAAGGGACATCAATAGAGGCAGCTCCACAGAAGGAGCGATGAATACCTACACCTTTTTAGGGTTAGAAACATTCATACTCATAGTGGAAGCCAAAAGCTATACAAAGCTGGTTTGAATGGAAGAAGAGGGGAGGAGAGAGGAGGGCATGGGAGGAGGCCCTAATATAGGGGTGGTCATCTCTTCCTTCCTCTATAAGGTGACCTGCTTAGTCATGAGATCCTTTCATCAGTGCTTGCATTCATGCACAAGGAAGTTTCTCCATCTCTTTGAACTAGAGGCTAGAGGCTGTGAAGGAATGAAAGGCTCCTGCTTAGCCATGAGAGTGTCCACTATAGCCATTTTTGGCAGAGGAACAAACTCTTGAACAAGAGCAAGAGGAACAGGTTGAGTAGCAGCAAGGGGAATCGACTCAAGTGCCTTGGCAGGGGGCTTCTTCCCATTTAGTTCTTTGGGAGTAGGAGTAGTAGGAGGCTGTGGAAGATGAGACATAGAGGACTCCCCACAAGTGCCTTTTCCCCTACCATACAGGTAGTACCAAGGTCCATGTAGTTTAGTAGGGAGGTCTGATATCCTGATCTTGGGTTTGTGTCAAGGAGGAATCATCAGACTTAATGGGTAAAAGCTAAGCTTGCTCATCCAATACTCCTCCCAAGAGAGGGGAGTGAATGAGTTGTCCTAAGAGGAGGCAAGCTTCTCCTTTCCTTTTCAGGAAGAAGCAGTCAGCTGCAGTGCTATAGGAAGAGCCAATTTTGGCTATCCATTGCCCCTAGTTTTATAGTTCACATAGTTTTTGTAAAGTAGGTCCATTCTTGGAGGAAGCAGACCAATCAGGGTAGGCCAAAGATGGTCTAATGAATATCCCCCATGGGACACCAAAGGCTGGTATCCAACATCATGCACTACATGCACAACACCTTCATGGGATAACTTTAAAAACTTATGAATAATGAAGGTGATTCCATTCATGGAAGCTAGCCAAGGTATGCCTAGCTTTATCCTGAAAAAATATGACTTTGGAATGACATTGAAAATCATGTCAACAACCCTAGGTATAACTAGGATGGTAAAGTTATCGAGCCATATGGCTTCAGAAAAAGACCATCATTTGTACAAATGGTAGATTTTGTTTCTTCATATTCTTTTCTATGTAATGAGTTAAGCCACAATCTCTCTTCTGTGATAACATTCACTTGACTCGTGGGGTCTGCTAAGACTCCTCTCACAATGTTACCATTGAGGCGAGCAGGAATATACAGGGGAGAGGGCTTTTTATTTAAGGGTAGGTCCTACGAAGTGAATGTTGCATCTGACGAACTAGTTGCAGGTTGTGTGGTAGAAGTAATTGTGACCATGTTAACATAGGCATCGGGCTGAGTGATAGAATCGATGGGATTGACAATCATGTTAGAAAAATACAACGAAAATGGGTTTGTGTATATCTGCAATTCACTATTCAATTTTTCTACTAATTTATTTGTATTTTGTTTACTTCCATAGAGACAAATAGTACCGTCCTTGATGCGATCCTATATCTTGTGACGCAGGTGCATGCAATGTTCGGTATCATGTCCATTAACTCAATGGTACTGACATAAAGTACTTGCATCATACCAGCTAGGATATGGTTCCTTAAGAGGCTTAGGGTTCAGTAAGGTTACAATCTTATCCTTCACTAAATTTTTCAAGATGGAAGAATAAGATTTGGCTAACTTTGTAAATTTTTGATGGTTTTTGAGGTCGTTGTCATCTGCATCAGCTACTACATTTGCAACAACTTTTCCTTTCCTAAAGATTGATACAATGGACTTTCCTTCATAATGGGAGCATGTGGAGGATCCCCTAAATTGAACCACTATCTACTGATACTCTCATAGGGCTACACAAAAATGTGTGAAAGAAGGGTATTTCATAAGGGAAAACTTTTCCTACCAAGCCCTTTACAAGTTCCCTATGAATACCTTCTGCATGTCAGAATTGGGCAACATATATGAGATTTGTGAGAAGAGTGCCTGATACTGCACTATGAAATCAGTAATCTTTTCGTTATCACCCTGTTTGCATTGGACAAGATCCAAAAAGGTCATCTTTGACCTGATGTTAGCTTGAAATTATCATATAAATTGTTTTACAAGTTGGTCAAATAAAAAATGGAATTATTGAGCAAGGAACAATACCACTCGAGTGTTGTATCCTTGAGAGATCGAGGGAATAGTTTTTCCATCAATGCGTCATGATGGAAGAAATCTATGCACAAGGTGTTAAAGGTGGACACATGTGTTTTTGGGTCCCCTTTGTCGCCGTATTTCTTAAATTTAGGAATCTCCATTCCTTGAGGGAAGGGAGTGTTCAAAACAATGACTGACAATAGGCTATGTCTGAAGAAGGGCTGGAAGATAGGCTAGGAAGAGGCTTGGAAGAGACTCGCTAATTGGCTCTACATCTTACCCATATTCTAAAGAAGAGTGTTCAAATTAGGGTCATTAGAAGATAGAGGGCCAAAGGAACCTCCTCTAGAACCACCACCAGAGCCACCACCAAAACTACCAGTGACCTCTGCTGGAACCACCACTAGAGCCACTACCACTAGTAGGGCTTTTGCTGGAGCCACCACTGCTTCCAAAGACACCACCATGACCTCCATCAGAATTGCTTCCACTAGCACCACCTCCACTACCAAAGCCACCGCCACTTCCAAAGCCCCCACTGCTCATCCCACCAAAACCTCCACCACTAGAGGTGGCTAAAGGGGTGAGGCTGAAACCCAAGGGGATTTGTTCACTTTGATAGTGTTGGATCCCTTAGAGGTAGAGGGGATGTTGATCAAGGGTACGATATTGGTCATGTATATAGATGTAGGAGGCATCAACAGTCCTAGCTATCTCTCATGATCTTCAAAAGTGGCTCCTCTTATAATGTTAGGGTTATTTGGAGGAGCACATGCATCAGTCAGACTAGAGAGACTATGCAAGAGTTCTATACGTGTTTTATATTTTCCCACCATATACTTTAGTTTGCTGATAACCTGGGAAACCCTAGCCAACTTCAGGTTTCTTTCCAAGTGATGTTCCAAGTCACCTAACCCTTTGTTGAGGGAGGAGACATATTCTGAAGGAATGTGAATAACCTCATGCTCATCAACTGATGATATTGTTGGAGATGCAGGAGGAGTGGGGACGTGATCGGTCTTGTTAGAGAATCCGACCTCGTCCCTTAACAACTGCTCTTGTGCGATGAGATCAATGGTGGATCCAACAAAAGGGCCTATAGAGAAACCAGTACTGACCTTCGTCCTCTCCATTAGAAGGTGTTGTATAATTCTCCTAACAATATACCTGAAGGTTGTGGACTAGGTTGTGATGCTCATAAACCTTCACAACACTTAGGGGCACAATGACCACAAGGTATAAGGGAAAAGCTTCAACCCCAATGAAGGAATAGATGTTGGTTCACGTCAGGTTCACCAAAAAATTCTAGAGAAGGGGACTAATCATGTTCAAGGCCCCAGGTCATGGAGATCTAAAAGCGGAAGGCTTCCCTAATTATCTTAGCTTCAAGGGGTGTTTAGAGATGAGGGACGAGAATAATGAGGACTATAAGATCCTTCAATCACTCTACAGACCCAAAACTCGAAATGGGGCTAGGCGAGCTAGTTTTTGGGTTCAACACTATGCCTTAGGTAGCTCTTTTCCCAATGATGAAAGCTTGATTCTGAGATGAAAATGTGGCACGTTGGCATCTCTTAGGTGTGCTGGCATCTGTACAACCAAAGGACTATAGAGACAATGTGAACTGTCAGAAAATAGAATGACAACCTAGCTAATGGTTTTTTAAGGGAACAAAATAACACTATGAAATAGGAAATATACAATTGAATATGATAAAGCAAGTAGATTAAAGCTAGGGTGACATGAATGATCTCATAAAAGAGCCTATTCACCAGCTAGCTCCAAGAAGCACGTCCACCTGCACAAAATAAAGAGGAAAATTATTGGGTGGTTGCCCCTACCTCAATCAGACCCCCGTTTTGGTGTTTCCACCTCCACGGATAACTAAGATAGCAATTGTAGAAAGAAATATGATAAAGAATGAAAGTAAAGAACACAATAACACTACAAAATAGTGATGTGCTACTCAACCAAATCATAGAGGAGAGGAGTAGAAATCTTACCACCTCCACTAAGAGCTCACTAGCTAATGGAGGAGAAAATGAGAGGACTCAAGCCCCTACTGCAATGGTATTATTCCACACTTGCTCTATAGAGTCAAGATGGAGTGTTGTTGATATTTCTATGGAGTGCAAAGTGTTGGTTGAAGGCTAAGAGTACAATAAGTGAATTCTATAATGCTTGGAGGGATCAAGTTGAGTGCTTAGAAGGATGAAATGAAGGAATGAAGAATGAATTTGAAGGGATAATGAGAAAAAAAGACATATTCAAGTCAGTTGGTCAAAGAGGGGCGTTACAAATCGACCCCAATGAGAAGTCTAACACCTTTGCAAGATTCAGAAGTAGGAATCCATTAGGGACGTAAGCATGCCATGTGGACGTCTGCGTGCCGCATGGGCATCGACAACAATTATTCTTCTATCGATGCACAAAGCATATGCCAAGTGGAACAAAGGTAGCGGGCTTACGTGAATTTTCACCTTCGGATTTGGTTTTCTAAGGTGAGGAAGTGTAAAAGGAGAATTTTCATAAGGGTTACAAATTCACTCCTATAACTGATGACAATATTTTTTAATGCTCACAATTGCATGATGACATTATGAAACTCTATGATAGTGTTGATAATTTCTTGAATGAATGTGATTTTGTGAAGAACAATGGGATTCCAAGTTCTCTTAGAAAAGAGCATGATGAGGGATATGAATTGAATACACTTTTTGAAGAGGAGATATGTGATCGATAGTGCTATGATACACTTGGTCATGCTAATTCTACACATGTTGAGTGTAGCATTGATGCAAGTCTTCATGATGATGAGACAAAAGAGTCTGCTAATTTGTGGAATACTCTTGAAAGAGGTGGTATATCGGATGTAAATGACAAAGTGTGCAATGAATTTCAGTTGGAAAGATCATCCACAAGAAGCTACAATGAAGAAACAAATAATAATTTTTAGTTTGATGGTGAGGAATATAACCTTGCTGATTATTGTAATAGTATGGACAAAGAAGAAGATATATGCGCAAGAGATTTACTGGATGAATAAATTCAGGTAGAAGATTGTGTAGAGAATGTATATGTTGGTGGTGTGAATGGTGAACAAGAAATTCCTTTCTTGTTTGATATTTCACCTTCTTCCATTCCTTTTTATGGTTTTAAAGTTATTACTTAATGTTTACATGAGAATAGGATAGATATAGTTGTGCATGAAAGTGAAAATGTAGAGACATATGTTGGTACAACTTATGACATTTTTTATGATGATTTTGCACTTGAAGAATGTGATTGTGTTAATCACATGGATGCATATGAGGACCTTTTTTTTAGGTGTACAACCTATGGTCTTCCTCATGAGCAATATACTCCAGATATTCATATTGATGTTATAGGAGGTAATGTTATTTGTGATACTTTTTGTAACCATGATTGTGTTTTGAATAGTCACTATGAGGAATCTATTATAGAGGTAAATTTTGAGTCATCTAAGCCTACAATTGAAGCCTTTTATACATATTTGTGTGATAATATTAAGGATGCAGATAACCTTGTCTTTGAACTTGAGTTGGAAAACATTGTTTGTGTATGGGATGCTAATATTTTTGCTAAATGCCATGATTTGAATGTAGATGGTGATGTTATGGATAGTAATAGATCTTGTTTTCAGAACATTGGGGAATTTAATGATGTGACTGAGTTGTGTTGTTTGGATGGAGATAAACTTGCTTGTGATGCAATCCAATTGAAGGAGATACATATGAGTAATTTTTTTTTATTTACTACACAAGAGGATTGCATACCATTTGTAAGGAATGACATTTTTAATGAGTCTAATTAGTATGAGGGATTTAGATTTGATGTGTAGATGAATGATGAGAAGTCTCATAGTGACCCTTTTCAAGCACACTATGAATTTTTTGACTTTCTAGTCCAATTTGATAAAAAAAATGGTTGTGTATGACAATGACGACGATCTTGATGATGGTAGGTATTACACCAATTGTAAGTTTGATTTATCTAATTGGTGTGATATATGTGTGTTAGATGTTTCTATACTTTAGTTAGTGCCTAATTGAAAATATCAGATTGATGGAGTTATTGGAGGCATTGGAAAGCACAGTGATATGGTTAAGCATGCCAATGTTGATATTAGTTTTCAAGTATACAATGGTAGTGTTTTCAGACTTCGCTTCATGTAGACAACAAAAAATATCATGTTTGAAAGAGGAAAAAATTGGTTCTTATTTTCATTTGGTGGCTCAGGGCCATCAAATGAAGTTTTAAAAATTGAATAAAGGAAAAGTTACAGAACCACCCTATGGATTTGGCACTTGGTCTACTCCCCAAAGATATAGAATCCCGTCATGCCTACAAGGGGCATGCGTTCCCAACTGGAGCAATTGGTGGAACCCCTAAAAATTTTGTGTTCCACTGATATTATTGTAGAATTTGGCTATCTTTCCTCATTTAGAATGGGTCTTATGGCTTAGGGTTTTGGTTTTACCCTTGTTCTAGGGTTTTGTTACTGGCCCATTACATCTAGTATTCCCGAGAGTCATTAAAAATATTGCTTTATATTATGTGGGTTGTAAATATTTTAATATTCGCCCTTTTCCTAAGTCTGACTGAATATTTGTCTAAAGTATTTTATGTTGTAAACCTAGGAAAGCAACCCCATTTTAAGTCGTGTAATAATCTCACATGGTTATTAAAAACCCTTAACAATGCTAGGCAGGTCCCACTAAACACTTTCTATTGGCTCCTGCTAGCCCACGGGATTAAGATAATAAAATTAAAAAGCTAGAGGGATTGTGAGAAAATGAGCATCTTTCCATCCTCTTGGCAAACCCTACCACTATTCAAAGGCACCGAGGGTTGAGGGTTACTAGATCAATGGTTAAGATGTGTTCTGATAAATGAATCTTAGTCATTCCTCGCCAGCCCGCGAGGGACCCACTGTCAGATATGGGCTCATGGAGGGATAGTGGGAGAATTCCATGTGGTACCATCACCAAAAACCATATAACTATTGAAGACGAATATTTGGTGAAATATTTCTTGGAAAATATTGAAGGGTTAAAAAGTGTGCTACTAAAAGGACTTATGAGCACGTGCAAAACTGTTCATTGAGATATTCTAATCTCATCCATTTATTGCTAAATGATGTAATATGTTATGGTCACCAGCCTATTGATTAAAAGGGAAGCAAGTTGATGGTCATTGGGTTAATCTGGGCCATTTCCTACTAGCCCGTGATCATAGATCTCAAACTTGTAAATCTTAAAGGGATAGCGGGTTGTTGTCACATGGAATCTTTGTCGGCTTGTAAGGAGTGATGGGGCCACAATGTTGATGAAGGGGATGTACATGGATAGAATCTTGGAAGCACATGGATAAACTATTGCAACAAATAAAAGGTGCCTTTTGGAAAGTGGGGCAAATCTTCATCGACAAATGCAATTGGTTTTTTTCCCACATGATGTTTTCCCTCCTTGAGTTGCAAATATAACTTCATTGGGGAATATTTTTTTATAATGGTCCAATGAGATTGTGATATGTGTGCATTCTGGCCTGAAGCTTGTTTGCTCCTTCATTTCTATAAGAAGGAATTCACAGCCAAATGTATGGGTTGGTGATTGATATCTAGAAGGAATTTATAATGCAAAGACAAAAAATTAAGTTCAAGTCTAGTTTTAGGTTTTTAATTTTGTAATTTTTGAAAGCTTTAATGTTGTATGATGATGCTATCATAATTTGAATAGGATGGAAAAATCTTGAAGCCACTTCTCTCCATTATATTATTTGTAGAGGTATTCAATGAAAATGATCAACGATATTTCATCTGGTCTCCATTGTATTTTTGGTAGTGTGTGTTCTATATTAAGGCTCTGATTCAAGGAATTGGTTAAATCACCTTAATAGAAATGTAGATTTGTGCAAGTCATGATTGGATTTGATAAGTAGTTCTAGATTCAGAATATTGAGTGTTAATACTGTAATTCAATATTGTAGCAACTCTTTCATGTTAGAATTAAACAATCATGCATCATGGTTTGCAGTAAGTTTGACTCCACACCCTGATATAAGGCATTTGGCTTGAATTTGTGTTTGTGATTATAAGTTATAAGATCATCCCCAATTAAGAATAATTGTCAAATTTCTATTTTAGTTGAGGTTTTATTTTTGGAAGTGTAATGTACTTTTGTATTCTCATACTCTTAATGTTGAGTGTTGTAAAGTAGCCAACCCCTTGAAATATTCCATTTATTGAGAAATTACATGAGAATTCATTTGTTATTTACAATGTACATGGTCATTTGGCTACATAAATTCATAGGCACATTGTGTTGGATTACCCTCCTAAGTTTTGCAGAGCCTAAAGTATAGGGGAGAAAAGTTTAGAATCCATCTCCCATTCTTCAACCACTAATCTTGAAGTTCTTGAGCATAAAGACTAGCTAACCTTTAGAGGGTTTTCAACGTTCAACTGGAAAAAAAACCAATAGATCCAGTTGTTCTTTTCTTCTCTAGCATGAAGAGAATACACCATTACTCCTGTTCCCAAAGTACTTTCCTTCATACATCTCTCAGAGTTAGCATAATTAGTTTCTACATTTAGAACCATGAACTATCATTCATCATCTTCATCATCAGGGTAATCAGATTTATCATCAAATATACTAGCATCAAGTCTTTGAAATAATAACTTTCCTTAGTTTACTTACTTTTATTCTCCTTAGGTCTATCTCTTGAAGCTTTGATAGGACATATTGAAGCATAATGACCAATCTTTCCATAGTTAAATCATTTGAAAGGTAACTTACCTCTGTATTTTTCAGTGGCCTTTTTCAATTTCCTCACAAAGTTTTCTTCCAACTCATAAAATTCATTTGGATCATATTCCTCATTCTTATCCACTTTTCCAAATTTAAAAGTGGTCTCTTTACTTGAATCACTTGAACCAAAATCTCTTAATTAAAAAGCATGTTTAAAGTATCAAGTAATTAATCTCTATAATAGTTATTTGAATTTTGAAGTTCTTCATAGAAAAAACCTTATGGTTATAGGATTTAGGTAGAGTCTTTAATACCTTCTTCACCACCTCATCATCTTCAAGAGTTCCACCAAGGCCTCTGATGGAATTGACAACTTCATCCACTTTCTACATGTAGTTGGTAATATGTTCATCTTTTGACATTCATAGGGTTTCAAACTTGATCTTAAGGTTCTGCATCTTAGCTTTTTTTAATTTATCTTCTCCTTCATAAATACTTTCCAACTTTTTCCAGATCTCATTAGCAGTTTTATGATTCATAAATTTCACAAGTTTAGCATTAGAAAGACCACTCAAAAGAGAATACCTTACTTTACCATTATTTTCATAGGCCTTGATCTCATCATCAATGCTCAGACCATTTGTAGGCACACTATATTTAGATTCAACATACTTCCAAACTAGAAAACCTAGTGAAACAAGGAAAGATTCCATCATGGTCTTCCAAAATACATAATCAATTCCATCAAACAAAGGAGCCTCCTTGTGTGCTATCCCAAATCTACCTCAAGTGGTTAAATTTTTCTTCCAAGGAACCTTAATCTAATAACAATTGTTTAATGAACAAGATAATTCAGAGGGGGGTGAATCAATTGTACATTAAAACCCTCTTAAATATTCAAATTTACTTTAGTCCTTAAACCTTTAACAACCACTTAAACCCTTATCATGCATTAGAAGAATGTAAACATGAGAAATAGTAATGCAAACATATTCAAACACATGAGAACACTAGATTTACATGGAAAAAAAAAGAAGGGATAAAAAAATTATAAGGATTAGCTCAAAATATAAATTAATTACAACATTGAATACAATAGGATCACAACCAAAGGGCTCACTACCACATTATAGAAAATAAGAAAGAAGAATGTTACAATGAGAAATCCATCTCAAAGAAACAAAAATATCCACCACAGCATCACCAATACATTCGTATCCTTTTTGAAGAATATAGAAAACTTTTTCTCACTACTTCTAGTAGTCTAACACATTAAATCTCCCACTTTCTTTCACACTTTTGCACTTCATAAATCTACACTTCACATCATAAACATCATCACACCATTCTCCATCAACTCAAAACTTATTTATACAATCCTCAACCTTGAAAACAATTAAAAATTTTGACTATGCACCTCAACTATGAATATTCAAATTAGGTCAACTAAGAATTCCCACAATGGAAAGGAATGAAAGCAGACCACACCACACCTTAACTTGGACCTAAAATCATATATATACACCATGTCATGCTTACACAAACATCAAATCATTTTTGCAATTAGTGTAAACACCCAAGGTCAGCCAAACCTATGTTAACACCATAAAACATTTGAGTACACGCTTCCTTAGATCAAAGATGACTAAAAAACAACATACATCACTTGAATACAATTTGGAATATTCTATAAACACCCTAAAATCCAAAAAAATCATTTGCAACAACTTTCACAGGCTAAAGAACATATTCACCCTGTACACCTAGTTAATGTTCACCATACTGTAACACAAGAATCCAACCTTTTAGAGCACCAAAATTCAAACAACTTAAACTAAAGATAGATATTAGCAATATAAGCACACTTATAGATTCAAAAGAACAAAAAAAAAACTACAAAGAAATGTGGAGCAAAACCATTTCTCCCAACCACCATTACAATACACTATTCACATACTGTGAACACAACTTTCTCTACACAATGATCCATAACCTAAAACTCTACATATAAAAAAATCGAACACCTTTGATTAGCATAACTGAGCTGCATAAGCAAATCTTCAACCATGAAGAAATTTAGAGCAAAACTAGAACATTACTTTGCCACACATAACACCTCTCTAACACATTTTTTTCTCTTTTCTTCAAATTTTCTCAAAATCACTTGGAAACCAAGCACCACAAAAAATTTCTCATTCTACTAAACCAACTACAACATATCAAATCAACTATAGCATGCTTACAAAGGAACACTAGAGGATGACACCAGTGATACTACTATTGACAACATAATACAACTAATCAAAGAATCACAAAGGTTGACATCAATGCAACAACAATATAGATCTATCGACATCAATGACAACACAAACTACACATACTTGCAACATTTTGGGATCAATAAATGATCCTCCCAAATCTTTAAACTTCCCTCAAATGCTCCAAGATAGACAATAGTGTTTGCCACCATGTTCCCTTCATTAAACACATGAGAATACTTGTAATTTCCAATGATCATTATATCTTGGTGAGTCTTGGTGATGGTATCCTATACGTTCTAGCAAGGGATGGCTTTATCTTTCAATAACATGATAGTGTTACAAGGATCACCCTCAATGGCTAGGTTGGAAAAACCTCTAAACTTGGTAATTGAATACCATGAAAGGCCACAACCACCTTCACATAGCTACAAGTTTTCCTTCCTAAGTTGACAACATATATGAGAATTACCCTACCTCTATGATGATGAATGACTCCACCCTCACCCACCTAACCTAGGTTACCTTTAGCTAAGATTCCAAAATTTAGCTTCAACCATCTTGGATCAGAGGGACCACTTAGTATTGTTGCAATTAAGAGGAATTATTGAGGTCAAAGATTTAACAAAATCTAAAATATCCCAAAATGAGGAAATATTAATTTCCAAATTAGTAAGATTCCTTTTAGCCTTAAAATAAATTGTTCTAATATTCTTTTTGATCCTATTGATAATTTGATTTTCTAACACCTTCCAAGGGAATTTCTTCTACCTAAGTATCTTGTTATTGCACTCTTTCCAAGGTGTCCAACTAGTGTAGATAAGGGATTTCCTCAAAATATTAGTTAGCAATGGATGGTTGATCAGGGGGTCAAGTCATCCACTGGGCTTTTGGAATCTTTGTTCCAAGCCCAACTAACCTGAAAGAAGGATTGAATTTTTTGATGAACTTTCCAATAATAAAAGCAATTGAAAAGAAGATTGGAGGTGCATTCTTCCTCTTTCTCATAGAGAAAACATCTATTGACAAGTTGCATCCCTCTCTTTTGGAGATTTTCTAGTGTTAGGATTTTCTCATGGTAGGTCATTCACTAGAAAAACTTGACCTTAGGAATAGATCTATTCCTATAAATTTTCAACCAAGAAAATTGAGGGTCCCAAGTGGTAGTCAGTTGATTGTAGACATATTTAGCAGTGTAATTACCATACTTAGAGTTAGCCCACACCAAATATTTGGGTAGATTAGATCTATAGAATCTCAAATTTCTAATAGTTCTGAGCAATTCTTTAGTAGCTAAATAAATTGGGGGATCATACTAAATGGGATAAATATTCCACACAAGAGGATCAAAGGAGTGCTCCAATTAATCAATAAATTTTGATCCCAAGCTAGTAAAAAGATTAATTTGAATAGCATAGAAAAATGAGTTAAGGTGGAGTGCCAATTTTGAGATTAAGACATCTTCCCAAAAACTCATCGAAGCACCATCACCAATCTGCCAAAAAACACCCTTCTTAATTATCTCCTTATTTTTGAGGAGGTTATTATAGATTATAGATCTTTTAGGAAAGTGCCTTTCCTACAAGAGAGATATGCCCTCCCCCATTCAAATAATTTTCTCTAAGAACATTGATCCATTTAGATTATTTTTTATAATACACCAACTCATTTTGGATGTTATATTAAGAATTTTTAAAGAATATATTGTTGTAAGTATAATAAGTTTTCTTGAAAAAGAAGATGGATTAGCCAAAAACTTAGCATTTTTTCAATTAATCTGAAAAATCCATAATAAAGTCAATCTAGGAGTATATAGATATTCTTATAGTATTGAGTTGTCCTTTGTTATATGCTATAACTATATAGTTAGAAAAATAGATAGAACTTACATATAATTAAAGTTTTAGACTATTCAATTTCAACATTATGAAATAATCATTACTAACATTCTAAATTGCGAGCTTTCTTTCCACTAAGAAGAATAGTCCCCTAGACAACACTTCTAGAAATTTTATTGTAAAGAGGATAGTCAAAGGTTTTAACTATCACAATATTAGTAATCTAGCTAGTAGGGAACCTTTCCTAGTGGATGTAAAATTCCTAGTCAATTTTACTTTTGATTTGTCAATGGTGAAAAAATATAGAAGCATCAATAAAAAGGCTCAAACAATGGAAATAAAATAAGTGATAAAACATAAATATTTAAACATGGATAACTTAATGTGTTACCCTTGATCCATTAATTATGTCAAGATTTATGAAGCTAGCTTTTGGAAATCATAACCCTTAATTAAACTATATGATCATTTATATAGTCTTGTGAAGGTAGCTAGGTTAGCATATGTGGTATCCAATGCATCAACATTGTATATATAAGAGGTAGTGAGTAGTAGTATATCATCATATTCCAAATTCTATTCTTGTTAGAGACTTTTGGAGGTTTAACCCCTTAATATATTATTATTATAATTTATTTAAAATCACTCATATTGGATTTATAATTATTTATTGTTATATTCTTTTATTATGTAAGTTGTTTCATTACAAGTGGTATTAGAGCACGATCTTGGCATCTAGAGGGTAATAAATGAGATATTTTTAATTTTAAAGGTCATTTTGTTAAGCGCATATTTGTCTCAAATTTAGAACTTTATTCATAACAATCTAGATGATTAATCAAGGACAAATCTAAGCAACTACCATTTTGATTTGAGGTTATTTGGAATTTTTTTGGAGTATTATAGAATTAGGTTTTTCACCAAATTAATTCCCATGTAAAATAATAATTTTTTTTATAAATAAACATAATGGGCACATTGAACCACCTACATTCACAATTTAAAGTAATTTTGATTTATTTTTTCATGTCATAAATTTATGGGTTTTCATAACTTCACTTTATAGGTTGCAATAATTAGAATTTTTCATATATGTTTAAATTATCTTAGAAAAAATACTATTGGTTTATTGTTTGAAATTTTAATTTTGTGGCCAAAAATAATTTAAAATAATTTTACCAAGGTCTGGTCAATAGAAAAATAGTTTTTTCACTATCAAGGCTCAACATGGTAAGACTATAAACTAAAGGCAAAGGAAAGAATTCCTACACACTAAGAAATAGTCTTTACAAAGAGGATATATAGTTGGATTTTGGATTATGTGGGGCCTTAATTATAAATACCTCCAAATTGGATGAAAAAGTGGACAAGATGGAGGAAGATATACACCACATGCAAGGATATTTATCTATCATGCAATAATTTTTGGCTATCATGACAAGAAATACAACTAATATGCAAGGAATAATTTTTGGCTATCATGACAAGAAATACAACTAATATGCAAGGAGATATATTTAGCATCAATAACACATTATCATTTATCAATGATTATATTAGGAGTCAATAAAGTTCACAACTAATTGTTTATGTGAATCAAGATGGATTATCTAGGGTAGTCAACCTTAAATCAAATGTTAACACTCATATGAGATCTCACAACTTGCTATTAAAGGTTTATATGGGAAATTTTGTTGGAAATAATCTATTGATGGATAAATCAAATGGATATTTTTTCTATACATAATATTCCAAGTAGGAAAAGTGGCAATGGCTTCCATATATCTAGAACTTGATAAATTCATTTAGTATTAATGGCTATTTTCTTTTTGGAAGAAAATGGCTCTTAATGTCACCTAGTAATTTTTTATAGAGGAGCTACAATCATGCACTATAATAATCATGTAAATTAGAGAATTAATTTTGTTAGTTAACCAATTTTTTATTAGTGAGATCAATTAAGGATTATATTTAGCAATTCCAAAACCTATCCTTGTGCATGCAGACAATTATAGAGGAGAACTTGAATGAATTGTTTCTTGGTGGGCTTAAGGATCACATCCATCATAAGGTGTGCACTTTATTAATTAAATTTATATATGAATATTTTGTCTTGGCACATAGGGTCTCTTAGAAGGAAAAGGTTTAATGGTATAAAAGAGAATGTAATCATTCCCTCAACCCATTAGATTAACTCAACAAATTAAAGAAAAAAATAGTAAAAGGGTTATGATTTAATTGTGATAGAAAATATAGTGAAAGACATAAAGGTATTGAAATGGTTGTTATACATTGAAGGGAAAAATGAGGAATAATATGATGAAGAAGAATTATTAGATTTCAAGGAAATGAGCCATATGATGAATCATGAGATACCCAACAAACCATTTTATGTCATCCACTTTCTAGCATTAAAACCCTATAAACTCTCAAGGAAGTGGGTTTCTTTTAGAAATAGAGAGTATTAGTGTTAGACTCAAGAAGCACCTAAAACTTCATCAATAAGAAGTTAGTTGCTCATCTAAATTGTTTTATCTATCTAACTTCAAAATTTTAGGTCATAATTTGTCATGCCCAAAAATTTTGCATGGTAATGAAACACAAACTGACAATTTTGTTGCAAGAGTTTCACCCTTGGTCTCCTTGTGCTGTGCAATGCAGTGTTTGGATTCGTGACATGGATTAACCACCTCTTATGGATATTGGATCTTATATAAATCTGGTGGTTGTATCAAGCATTAAGAGGTCAATCTTTTGGTGCAATGGCAACCACCTATGTTGTGAGATAAGAGGGATTCGCTGCACATGGGTCTCTTCATTCTAAAGAGATCACTAGGGAATGAATTGCCCTTATCCACCTTAGGATAAAAATAATGAAGAAATGGAAAGAAAAATGCACTCAAGTTGTATTTTCGAGAAGAATACTTCAGATGTCGAGAGAGTGAAACTTTTAGACTTCTGCCTCAAACAAAGGAGCTCTCGGCCAAAGGACAAAAGCGTAAATTCAAGATGCCAATGTAGAGTGTTGTTGTCCAAGTAATGCGTTGGCATCCTAAGCAATAGAAAGTTTGGGAGCTCAGGTGGGAAGAATAAATTTTCACCTCCTAACTTGGATCTAAGGTCTTCTGAGTAGAATAATCAAGTAGAAAGAAGAAAACTTAGAATAAAGCACAAGGAGAACTTGGAGAAATCTTACCTTCAACCAAACATTTAGGTCTTCACTCCAAGCTCCGCTTAGCAACCTACACATAGACGAACGAGGGGAAAAGATTGGGGCTGTATAGGGGTCTGCCTTAGTTAGACCCCCATTTTGGTGTTACAACCTCCATGAACAACCAAGTTGGAAAGGAGTGCAAACAAAATGGATAAAGCGTGTGGTGAAAGAAAAAAACCATTAAGTGATTGGTTGAGAGTTTTAGCTACTGGAAAAACCTCAGTCTGACATGGCTTTTCTTGTGAGAGTGTTGTTATCAAGAATGAAGAGAACTCAAGACTGAAAAGTGAAGAGAGAGCTTGATTAAATGACTTGAACCCAAAAATGAGAGCAAATGATGGATTTTTATTGCATGTGAGGGCGACAAAGAGCTCTTACATCCAAAATCTAACTGCTAGGACATGTGTCAAGAGAGTCAAGATTCCAAATTCCTCATTTCAAAATTATAAAATCACCAGGACACTAGCATGTCATGTAGAAGTCCACGCACTGCCCAGGCATCCAAGGCCTAGATTTTTAGGAAATGTGTCATTAGGCTTCTGTTGCTCTGCCAGTAGTCCACATGGGGTCAGAATCATGAAATTCTGACTCATGGGAATTTTGTCATTAATGATCTAAGGTTTCATAAATGCTAAGAAAAAGTGCAAAAATGTGGAATTTCCCCTAGGTACAATTCTACAATATTACATTTTGCCCCCACTTTAGTGGACTCGATTTTGGGAAAAATTAGCCACACTAAAGTAGAGAAGAAAAATTTCACCCAAATTTGAATTTTATAGATTTGTGTGCCAAGAAAAAGGAACCTCAGAGGCCACCGAAGTCAAGCTAACTAGTACCAAAGGTGCCACCAACTACCGAGCTCAACAAACAACGACAGAGCGGTTGTAAAAAATCACATAAAACTTTAACCCACAAAAACTCAAATTTTAGGTTAGTTTCAAAAATCGGAAGAAGCTACAATGACGAGAAGAATGATCAAGAAAAAAAATTGATTCATAAAAAAAATATGGTCAAGAGGTGACTATATGCCCCCTCCTAAGTTTTCCCCCAGCTAGGTGGGGTAAATTCAGAAGAAACCAAAGAGCCACAAACTCTAGGAAAAATGGGTCCCAAGGGCCTTATATATACCTAGGTGGGCCCCTAGAAGGGTTATTTTCACTATTCACTATGAGTAAATTGTTGACTTTTGTGAGAGAAAAGTCAACAAAATGTCGAGCAGGAGGTAGTACAAGGCGCCAAAACTGGAAAAACTAAGGGATGACATTGCTAAGGCTCGCGAGGTGGACCAAGTAGGTCTCGAGACCTCATTTTTTGTGAATCTTAGCACGTTTTAGTAATTTTTCCTCATCGAGCTACATAGGCATCTTATTTTTGGCGTTGTCATCTAAAAGATGCGATGTCGTCTAGGTTCCATGTTGAAGTTTGAACTCTATGTTGTCATCCCCAAGATGCATTGGCATCCTCGGGGCATCAATGGTGGATTGGGACATATGTGCGACACACAGACGTCTGCATGACATGCACAAGTCTTAGTGAATTTTTTATTTTCAAATTGAAATTCCATATCCTAACCTAGAACTTTTTCCACTTTTTTCCATACTATGCCAAGATTCACGAGCATCCTTGAGGGTGAGCTTACCGACTAGTTCGCGAGCAAAGGGACCATTTCATTGATGATGATGTCATACATCTAGAGCAGGTCAATCTCTAGCATGCATTCACCATGCTAGAGATGCACTACCATGAGAGGATGCTTACAACCCTAATGGAGTGGTGGGATGCCACCACATGATCTTTCTAGTTTCCTACTAGGGAGATGATGATCACACTAGATGACATTTATCAGATCCTTAGACTACCCATTCGTAGACAATGGGTGGCTATCGACGAGACCCGATTGGCATGGGAGTGGGCATAAGGAGTCATGTATTACTCAGGATGGACCAATGGAAACAATGACATAGAGCATATCTACACGCATTGGTATGACTAGGCATAGACTACTGCACCCCTACTATGCTAAGTGATGGTCATGACCGTGGCATTTCAGATCATGATAGATGGGTGAGGCTTTCACCTACAAGGGGTCCTCATCCATACTATTTGGGAGATGGTGGAGCATCATACAATTTTTGTCTAAGGGGGAAAGTATGTTAGTGCACCTATACCGAGAATTGAGGAAGTATGTCCATTATGAGTATGGAAACCTCATGACGTGCACACATCTATAGGTGTGGTCTTTCGCCCACATAATGTGCACAAGGCCAATCAATTTTCCCCAGCAATGGCCATATCATGTCCCCATGGCCCACTAGTATGATATCACGAGGCAGTGGAGGCATGAAGATTTATAGTTTTAGCGCTTATAGTTCGATACTCTTGCTACAGACCAAGTCAGACGGAGACCCTATCACTTTTTAGATGGATAGATGATGGTAGGTATCTCAGGAGCCTACAACATGATCATTTTCTCATAGGTCACTATGACCACATTATTGTGGCATACTACTAGAGTCAGGTCATGCGATAGCATGGACGTGTGTAGACCATTTTTACTGATGTGCCCACATACACACGAGCTTACAGGAGCATGGAAAGACCCGAGGATCGTCCCTACCCTACCATCACCAATATTGTTCCCTCGAATGATGATGAACCCAACTAGGATCTGCCACCCATAGCACCGAAAAATAATGTCGGGATTGTTTCATATTTCAAAGGGTGGTGGGATAGGCACCATCCTCATCTTGTATTTGGTGAGGGTGCCCCTAGAGGGGATCCGGGCCTACAAGTGTATGTGCCACCACTAGCACCTCAAGATAGGTGGAGAGGGTGGAAACATGCTGAGGAGGTGATGTTGTAGAGGATGAGGCGACGAAGGAGGTTAGACCCTCCACCAGCTACCCCCATCTCGTTGGCACCACCAACACCTACTATTACAATGGTTAAGACCTTGGTAGCACCAGGAGCAACTACCAATGCTGGCGGCACAAGTCCTAGTGTCGCTCCTCACCCTGACCCCACATGGCAGCCAGGGGACCCAGGTATACTGAGCATGTTGTTTATATTTCTATATTTTTAGTTCTCTTTGTTTATTATTACACACATATGCCATGTGATACTGATTTCTCTCTTTCCTTTTGTGGTTGCAAGGGATGCACATGGGTGGACTGAGCTGATGGATCAGTGCATATTAGAGGTGGCCCCTAATGAGCCTATTCAGGGGATAGTTCTCGAGGCTTACTAGCTAGCTTCCGTGAGGTGACATGCCCACATTTTTGAGCCAGTAGCACATTTGAGGATTGCTTATGAGGAGCAAGGAGCAAAGATTGTACAACTAACCACAAAGATGACCACCATCTAGGGGCAGTAGGACCAACTGTTGGGGGAGCTGTGGACGGCACTTGTAGAGAAAGATACAACAATAACGAGGGCCGATGTCACCAAGTAGGCATGTGACACCCTTCAAAGCTATCTTGATGACCTCAATAGGTAGCCAACAATTGTGATCCTGACAGATGTTTAGCGACTGTAGGAGGAGTTGAGGCATGCACAGTTTAAAATATGCTCCCTACAAGGAGAGATCAGGGGGATGTGGGTAGCTCTGTTTGCATCACACTCTCATCGATCTAGGTCCATGACCACTGTGCAGCCTCTCCCCAGACCACAACAACAACAACCAGAGCCGAAGGGCTCTAAGAGCCGTGTGCTACAGCCATAGGAATTCCCCATTTTGTACATCAGTTTTGTAGCGAGATATATATATATTATAGATCATTTGTCTAGACATCTATTCAGTAGCCACTTATTTTTTATACTAGTGGCCTAATACATGTATATGACATTTGATACACATATATATACATACTGGTTTTGACATCATGACATTGTGTATTTTGATGTGTATGATTCTTTATTTTTGTGTATGTTGATGTAATGGCTATTATATGCTTATATGGATGTATGCTTATATTAGATGCTAATATGATTTAATGAACACACATGGTTGTATGTTAATTAAATACAATGATGCTCTAATTATCTTAAAAGATGAAATGTGATGCATGGATACATAGTATATCAAGACACATGTATGTATATTACACACACACATGGTCATATCATGACACAAAAAAATTTCATAATGTGTTAATAATAATGTCAACATATGTAGTGTTACTTCCCTTAAAGAGTGAAAATAACACATATTAAACCTTCGACACTATGCATAGTATCAACGAAGATGCATTGCATTAACAGGATCTTTTAGAGGCATTCCATCCATAGAAGATAATCCATAGGCACCTGAACCATACACAAAAATGACAATGTAGGGGCCTAACCAGTTAGGACTAAATTTCCCTCTCTAATTGAAGGCGGTGCATTTACATTTCTCTGATTCTCATAAAGAACCAGGTCTCCCAACTTAAAAGTTCTAGGAAGCACACTTTGATTATACTGTCTTGATAATGATTGTTGATAAGCTTTAAGATGATCGAGGGCCTGTAACCAACACTCATTAAGCATTTCTAGCTGATGCAAATAATTAGCTCGATAAGTTTCATCATCAATTAACCCTTTAAGGGAAACCCATCAATATGGAATCTCCAACTCTAAAGGCATGATAGCCTCAACACCATACATGAGGTTGTAAGGCATTGTTCCCATCGATGTACGGAAACTCGTGCGATAGGCCCACAAAGCATATTTTAGTTGAATGTGCTAATCCTTACCATGCTTATTGATTGTTTTATAAATAATTGTTGGAAAGAGACACTACACATAATTTATGGTGTTGTCATTGATGGTCACCCTAGTCAACTATCTGGTCTGCACGTCATCATTTGATCATACTTGTAGATAGTTTGGAGATCAACAACTATCTATTAAGCTAGAACAGAGCATCCGACAATTTTGTGTTCTTCGATTCCTATGCAAACTTTTTGTTAATATATTGAGTAGTGGATCTCAAGGAAGGTTTTTTGGTGTATGATTGATGTTAACTATGAATCTTGGTGCCAAATATCATTTTGATCATAAGCTAGAAGATCCAGTTTTCTAATTCTCTATTCGTCAATATTTGGAGGCCAACTAAGTGAATATAGTGTGTTGCAGAGATTTTCGGAGTTATTGTTTAAGTGTTTTTGTGTTCAAGTATTTTGATTTGGGTCCTCACTATGTTGTGACCGACATTGGTGAATGCGTGTTGAATTTTTCTCATGATTTGATCCAACGTGTTGTGAATATTTCTTATTTTGTTGAAGCTGACATGAAGTGGTTAAATCCTTAGTAGCAGATATATATATGTGATCGATTATTTCATTTTGGTGTGTTCGAAGTGTGTTAATGTGTGTGTTGTGAATATCAGAGGAATTTGTAGAGTGATTATGCATAGTTTCACTTGTGAATTAAGGATTTTGTGATGTGAGTTGAAGCAAAACAAAGCAGAAGAGAAAAATTAGATAGAAGGTCTAGAATTTGAGTGATGAGCCTAACCGAAATTGTAATCAAGCATTTGTAGATGCTATTATCTCAGTTCAATCTTTGGATACAATCCAATTTTTGTAAGGCAGTAATCCTTTCTATTTTTGATTAGAAAACTCTAGGGAGTGTGCCTGAATGCAAGTGCATTCTCATTTTTGTAAACTTTATTTCGAGTATACTCAGACAATATTGTGGATTGACCTCCATCGTGGTTTTCACCCTAACAGGGTTTCCACATAAAAGATCCTTGTGTTATGGTGTTGTGGCTACTTGTCTTATGTTTATGCATCTTTCCTTTGGTTGAATGTTATCAACACTTTAAGGATCAGTTTAATAAAGTTAAAAATTGCAGAACACTTATTCACCCTCCCTCTCAGTGTTCCTTGATTCCAACAATTGGTATTAGAGCCTAGTTCCTTGAAATAAGTTTAAGAGCTTGGGGAAGATCTTGGAAAGTGTTTGAATGGATTCAAGTTGTCTTCAACAAAAAAATTTGGTGGCCCTAGATGATCTTGATAAGTCAAAATCTGAAGTCCGAGAATTACAAGCAAATCTCATGAATGCCGAGAGATTCATTGAGTCATTGAAAGAAAAAATCAATAAGTCTAAGGAGAAGAGAAGGGAACTCTGTGATAAGTTCAAGGAGGAAGATAGTAAACACATTGTAGATGAACAACTGAGTCAAGCCTTGAAGGAGAAGACAAAATAAAGTGATTTTTTTTCTAGAGATAATGAAGTTCTAAAGCATGAAATGGAATCTATTGTGATGAGGATGACTAAGGAAATTGAAGATAGGAAGAAGAATGAAGAAAAAAAATTTCAATCCTTGAAAGAGAAGTTTGAAGAATGTAGCTGAGTTAATGATGGATTCATTCAATTGGAGCTTGAATTGGAACAATCCAAACACAATGAAGAAGAGCTTGAAAAATAGATTGATGATCTCATATATGAACTTGCTACTGCAAAATAATTCGAGAAGTTCAAGATTATCTCAACCAAGCTTGATGAACTGATTAAGAGTTAGAGGATTGATGGTGATAAATGAGGTCTTGGATATGAGAAAGGAGAAAGTTTCGGTTCTAGACAAAGAATTTTTAGACAAGGAAATCAGATGAACAACACTGGAAGGTATCCAGTAAGACAACCTAATGCTTAGAGATTTAATGGTTACTGTTATGTTTACAATAAATTTGGTTATATGGCTACATAATGTAGAAGCATAATGAATTCAAGTGGTACATAATTCTTCGGTCAATGCTTTAATTGTAGTAAGTATGGTCATAAGTCAAATGAATGTAGAAACATGATGAACAACTCTTTTAGTAAAAATATCAAATGTTATACATGCAATAGATTTGGGCATATTGCTAACTAGTGCAGATCAAGAAAAACTCAATGGAACAACTAGTTTGGACAAAGAAATGTGGTGTGCTACAATTGCAATAAATTTGATCATATTGCTAGATTTTGCAAAAGCATGAGGGGTTTGATAAGTCAAAGAAGAAACATGCAGTAGGATGAAAAAGGAAAAGGAAAAGTCACTATAGATCATATCAGGAAGCAGATGAAGAAGACATGGGTAAAGAAGAGTCCCTCTATTGTAGGAAATAGCTCAACGCTATAATCAACTTCTGATAATTCCTCCAGGAATTAGATTAAGGCCTCTGGCCTAGGGGGAGCTATAAAAAAAAACCTTCAAACCCCCTACTGGAAATTGACACCAGAATGTGGATGAGTGCAATGATCACATTGATAATCTACAGGTGCAATTGAATAGTTGGAGAGAGTGTTTATCCAGAATTTTAGGTCCATAGAAGAGTTATCTTTCACAATGTATGGAAACAAGTTATCTGAATGAGTTAAAGAAAAATAATTTATTGTGTCAAAAGGTTAGGTGTGTAGATGATAAAAGGTCATTTCTATCTTTCATTTGTCACTTTGCATTTTGAGAAGAAGAAGTTTGGAGAGCTTTGAAGTGAACTTTGGAAAAATTTGGCGAGGATTCAAGTGTAAAGGAAATTCGAAGATCAAACCCTAATATGGCGAAAAGGTATTTATCATAAAACTTGTGATCTTGTGAATTTGTGAAGATGGCTACTTCATTGGTAGTTGAAGTCAAGGATAGACCCTGTCTGAAATTCAAGTGGCACCCTTTCAAATCTATTGAAACTGACCCCTTAGGTGCATTTTCATCTATTTCATATGACATCTTGCATATTGAAGAAATTAGGGCATACATTCATGCAAATATTGAGAAGTTAGGGAGCTCGTAGTTGTTGAATTTTTATTCCAATCACATTGCTAGAGAAGATTTCGAAGTTAAGCCCGAATTCAAAACCCTTGAGGAGAAGAAATTCATGCAGATTTTAAAATTCCCAATATTTGATGAAAGCGAATGGGTCCAGTATGTCTTGAGTCAAGTACATGCTGAATTTATGTGGTTGGGTCGATCTTTCAAGATTATGAAAGAAGCCATAAGGGCTGTTATAGGTTTAAATTCCTCTAGTGGATTGTTGATTTTGAAGGTGAAGAATCAAATAGTCATTGAAGCGACTAGTTCATTGTATGACAAAAGAGAAATGACAATTGATGATATTATTGATGTGGATGTGAAATTTTCCTCGATGGTCATTGGTTATTAGATATATCACTCCAGGTAAGATAATTTTGTGTTCAATATAGCTATATATGCAACATATCATATGGTGAAGGAGAATGCAGAATATGACTTATGTGAGTTACTTTGAAGCCAGCTTATGGAGAATCTTGGTAAGATTAAGAAAGATAAGAAGAATTCCTTTAATTATGGTAATACGTTGCTGTGTTTGTTCTTTTATTTCATGAATGAAATTTTGGGAGTTGGTAAAGTGCAATGGCAAGGTGATAATCCTATAGCTGTTCAAATATGGGTCATGTTATACATCATTGGGGAAAGTAAGACTAGGAAAACTATTATCAAGGGATATTTCAAAAAAATTTAGAATGAGATGTAAGAAAGGGAAAGAATTCCTACTTCTATTGTGGAGAAGTACAAGGATACAATCTATTTTATGGTTGAAATTGATCAATTCCTAATGGAAGCTACAAACCCTAGAATGGTATGGATTATGCCAATGGGTTATGAAGTTGAGTAGAATATCTTGGAGCAATACACACAACATTTGTTGAGAAAACCCTTAGATCCATTTGAAGAAAGGTTTGGAACCTATGTAGAGAAATATATGCAAGTACATGAGCAGTTGAAGAAGCCTATGATAGTCAGGAGAGTAAGAAAAGAAGTGGAAGCCTTTACAGAGAGCATGGGTATATCTACAAAAGCTATGAGAGAGGACAAAAAGAAGAGAGAACAAGCTGAAGCTGAAAAAGAGCCTACTAAAAATAAATCAGCTAGTCCGACAACATCCTCTACCTGAACTAGATCTACAAGGAGATTTGCACCCCTATCTAGTCATGCAAAGAAGTCAACCCCTGTGAAAATTCAAGTTAAGGCATCTAGTAAGAGGAAGAAGGATAAGAGAAAAAGAGTGTATACAACTATTTCAAAAGATGAGGAGACAAAATATGATGAAGAGGTAAAGGAAATAAAGCATATGGGCACCCAAGCAACAATAGTCTCTAAGGACAAGCCCCCCAGTAAAGAGGAGAAAGAAAATAAGAAGATGAAGTCTAACAAACTAGGTATGTTTGTAAAGGAAGTTGAGGAAGACATAATCAAGGATGGTAATCTTAAGCCTCTACATGAATTGTATGGTACCTTTGATAGTGTTGGTCAAAGAGTTCTCAAGGAGGCTACAATAAAGTATTTAAACAATTTCAATATGGCTCTTATTGAGATAATTTCCCAGTTGCCTAAGGAACTGTATGAAATTTTGGAGATGAGAAGAGTGAGTGCAAGAATTGAAGAACATTTGAGAGAAAGGATTCTTGTATATTTATGTCCAGTAATGTCTACTGAGGAAATGAAATCAATCTTGAATAATGCTAAGAAGGAATTTAAGAGTAAAACAAGAGTAAACAAGCCTATGATTGGTAGAACTGAAGAAGTAGCAAAAGAAACTGAAAAAATTCTGAAGGAAATTTTGTTAAAGAATAGAATCAATGTCATCTCTGATGAAGTGCATATTGAAGATATCTCATCGGGTCCAGTAAATGAAGAGATACAATTGAGGACACTTTGATTCCTCCTGATGTGCATGATACAAAAGTACCTATGGAGACTGAAGCTCCTAAAGTTGTGGTGGTTGAAGAAAAGGAGATGTCAAGTGAAGAAGTTAAGATTCTTGAAGGGGTGATCACACAATAGTGGTTTACATTTTTTTTCCAAACCGGACACTAAAATAATTTTCTTAAACTAAATCTTCATTTTCAGACACCTATAGCGGCTAAACCGTGAAGAATTTGGAGATGATGCAAACTAGAGTTTTGTGACATTTTGTCTGTAGATTCTAAATATATTTTTTTCAAAAAATTTGGAATCAAATTTCACTTCTTTTTCCAATCCCTCAAAAACTAGTTTTTTTTTAAGAAAACAACATTTTTAGAAAGTGATGCTCACCGTATAACGCATAACTTTTTTCCATGAAGTATGAAATTCTAATTCTTTCGAATTTAGATTTGTAACTATGATATCTAGTGCTTCCACTTGGTTAGATATTTTTAATTAGATATTTTTTCTTTAATCAAGTTTCAAAGTCAAACCAATTACAATTCAGACATAGCCCGACCATATAACACGTAACTTTTTTTGTGTGTATCAAAATTCATTTTTTTTTTTTGGATCAAGGACTTCAATATACAGTGCACTCATATATATAGATATTATAATCTTCTATTTTTCCACATGTGCAGAACAAAGAGCTTGATTTTCTATGAAAAACCTACATTCACAAGAAATTAAAAAATTATAATAATTTAAAATTAAATTTATTTAAAATTATACTTTTTGGGAAGCTTATAATAAGGAATACATACTTACAAAAAATAAATTTTAAATGAATTCATTTGATCCCCCAAAAGGTAAATCAAAAGTGATTTTTTATCAGTATTTTGATAGGTGTAAAGGAGACTCTATTATAGGTATGGTTTAAAACTAGCAAGGTTCTATCTAAGGGGGTTTGATATAAGGTAGTTTGATCAAACCCTCTTCAATTGGAATGCTTTAAATATAAATTTTTAAGGCTTGAATCATTAAATTTTCTAAAAATATGTGATTTCAACAAAAATCAAAATCTCCCAAAAATTGTAAACCAGCTTTGTGGGATCAGCCGAAGACAAGCAAAAATCTGTGGTTGAGGAAATAGTAAGTGAAGAAAAGAAGATTGAAGTTAAGGATGTTCCTATGGAAGCAAGAGACATTGTAGAGGTAGTGAAGAAATTTTTGGAAGAGCAACAGGAAGAATTTGATCCTGAACTAGGTGAAGGTCCTATTATTTTGGCTACTTTGTCTCCAATTCAGAAAATGAAAGTTGCATCTATTCCTTAGGCAAAGGCTAGGGAAGAAATTATGAAGTATCACATTGAGGATAGTGAGTTACTGAGTCTTGCATCTGGCATTCTAGAGAGAATCATGCCTACTTATGCTAAGGATCCATCTAGTTCCTCCTCTGGTGAGTTGAAGAAGCTTATTAATTCTGTAAGTACTCATTTCGAGTCCCTTGAGAAGTCAGTTGAGGTTAAGGTACAAAAGGAATTTGATCATAAGAGGTTTAGTAGGTTGAATGGTATGATAGCTAATGAAAAATATCTATTAGCTATTTGTGTGAAGAATGTTGAAAGTGCCCTATCTAAAGGTCAAAAGATCTATAAGTCATGTTTGTCTTTGTCTAAAATTACTAAGGACAATGAAAAGAAGATTGCAGATCATGTGAAACAGTTAGCTATTATTTCTGATGCCTTTGATCCTTTAACTATTTCCATTGGAGAGCAAGAAGATCAAGTGATATCTCTACTTGATAAGATAGAAGGTCTGAAGCATGATAATGAAATAGCTATTGAAAGAGCATGTGAGCTTTGAGGCCTAATTGGTCTGAAGATGGGAACAATGTTGAATGCATTGAAGGAAGCACAAGATGCTTTGGCTGTCAGTGATCTGGTGAACCTTGAGTCTGCAGAGATGCAATCTTATTTATTTTGTGGTCACATGACTATCTTAGAGAGTCTCAAGAAGGGTTGGGACACAAGCTTGAACCTGTTGAAAACCAATTTTGTAGATATTCTCAAGTTTTTGTAAGTTGCAAATGAATGTTTGTACAGTTTGTTTATAACAACTCTTTTTGGTTTGCAGATTCCCTATCTTTGTCATTGATTTCAAAGGGGGAGAGTAGAACAGTGAAAAATGTATACACATCTCAGGGGGAGTTGCAGTTTTGAGCTATGATTGAAGATCTTTTTTTGAGTTTTGGTTAGTAGTGTATTTATGTTGGTATTGATCCGACATAGTCATTTTTCACTAAGTGTTGCCATCAATGCCAAAGGGGGAGATTGTTGGCAAGAGACACTATACATAATTTATGGTGTTGTCATTGATGGAAACCCTAGTAAGCTATCTGGTCCACACTTGTCATTTGATCATACCAATAGACAATTTGGAGATCAACGACTATCTATTAAGCTAGAATAGAGCATTTGATAGTTTTGTGTTCTTCAATTCTTATGCAAAAGTTCTGTTAATATTTTGAGTTTTGGATCTTAGGGAAGGTTGTTTGGTGTATGATCAATTTTATTAGTGAATCTTGGTACCTCATATTGATTAGATTGTAAGCTAGAAGATTTGGTTGTCTAATTCTCTGTTCGTCAGTATTTGGAGGTCGACTAAGTGAATATAGTGTGTCACAAATATTTGAGGAGTTATTATTTAAGTGTTTTTGTGTTCGATTATTTTGATTTGGGTCCTCACTATGTTGTGACCGACCTTGGTGGATGTGCGTTGAATTTTTCTCATGATTTGAGTCAACAGGTTGTGAATATTTCTTATTTTGTTGAAGCCGACATGAAGTGGTTAAATCGTTAGTAGCAGATATATATATATATATGATCGATTATTTCATTTTGGTGTGTTCGAAGTGTGTTAATGTGTGTGTTGCAAATATCAGAGGAATTTGTAGAGTGATTACGCATAGTTTCACTTGTGCATTAAGGATTTTGTGATGCGAGTTGAAGCAAAATAGAGCAAAAGAGAAAAATCAGACAGAAGGTCCAAAATTCGAGTGATGAGCCTAGCAGGAACTGTAATCAAGCATTTGTAGATGCTATTATCTTAGTTCAATCTTTGGATACAATCCAATTTTTGTAAGGTAGTAAGCCTTTCTATTTTTGAGCAATGAGCTCTAGGTAGTGTGCTTGAATGCAAGTGCATTCTCATTTTTGTAAACTTTCTTTTGAGTATACTCAGACAATATTGTGGATTGACCTCCACTGTGGTTTTTCCCCTAACAAGGTTTCCACGTAAAAAATCCTTGTGTTATGGTGTTGTGGCTACTTGTCTTATGTTTAGGAATCTTTGTTTTGGTTGAATGTTATATGTAGTTTAAGGATCAGTTTAATAAAGTTAAAAATTACATAACACTGATTCACCCCCCTCTCAGTGTTCCTTGATTCCAACAAGAATAAGTTCAAGAGTCTTGTTAGATGCTTCTGCTTGACCATTGGATATTGGATAGTAAGGTGTAGAAAATCTATGTTGAATGTGAAATTTCTCTAAGAATTTCTTTACTTCCTTGTTCTTGAACGACGTACCATTATCAGAGACAAGTGTAGCAGAAAATCCAAAATGAGAAATAATGTTGTTCAGAAGAAAAATACAAATGGCTTCAACCCACTTCGTGAAGTAATTTGTAGTGATAATGATAAAGGAATGTCCATGGAAGAAGGAGGTGATATTTTTCCAATAATATCCAACCCCCATTTTGCAAATGGCCAAGGAGAGGTTTGATTCTGTAACTCTTGCGTAGGTGTGTAAATAAGACGACTATGTTGTTGGCATTGAGGGCACTTTTTAACAAAATCAAAGGAATCTTATTCCCTCATTTTCCAAAAGTACCCCATGTGTATCAGTTTCCTCACTAAGGATTTACCACCAAAGTGTCCACACCCAGAGCCTGAATGGGCTTCTTTAAGGGCGAGGGGTATTTCCTCTTTAGTGAGACTTCAGAGAAGCAAGTCATTATAGGATTTTTGGTAGAGAACATTAGATAAAATGAAATAACGGGCTGAAAGCTTTCGTATATGAGTGTGATCTTTCTTCGTCACATCATCGGGAAAGTTTCTAGTCTTTAGGTAATTATAAATATTATAGAACCATTCTCCTGAGCCCACATGAGAATACACAAGGGCATCGGATTTAGGTTGATAAAAAATTGTTGGGGTTCGTAGGACTTGAACCATGAAGTGGTATTCTTTTGTATCTTCATCTGAGGGTACCACAAGCACTTATCATGGAATCGACATGTCTATTCTCCCTTCTATGGATACTATCTATTGTGAAAGAAGAGAACCAATTAAGCAAGGAAAAAGTAAGGTCTCGATACTGAGACAACTTACTTTGCTTAGCTTGATAGGATCCTATAATCTAGTTCACAATGAGATTAAAATCCCCTAGTATTCAGAGATGTTTTATCTTTAGTGCAATCACAACATGCAACCTAGCAATGAGAGCTTTGTACTTAGTGATATTGTTAGTACAAGAAAATTCCAATCGAAAGGAGAGAGGGACCGGTTTACCTTCGACCAACATTAAAACCACACCTACCTTGGAACCAGTCTGACATCTTGATCTGTCAAAGTACATTTTCCATTCAAGGTCATAGTTAATCATAAAAATTTTCTCATCAAGAAAAAAATTTAACCCTGGGAAGGAGCGAGATGAGGAAGCATATGCCAATTGATCAGCAACCGCTTGAACCTTTATTGACTTTTGAGTAATGAACTTTATCTCAAACTCAGAGAGTACCTTTACCCACTTTGTTAACCTCCTAGAAAGGTTAGCACTAGAGAATAAATGCTTTAGAAGCTAACTTTTTATAATGACATGCATTTTAGCATGGAGAAGATAGTGCCTTAACTTCTATGTAGCAAAGACAAGAGCAAGGCATTGCTTCTCCATGGAGGATTGATGAGTTTCATAGTTGACTAGAACACGAGTAATGTAGTAGACTGCTCTCTCTTTTCTTGCATCATCATATTGGGCCAACAAAGCTTCCAAAGCATATGGTGATGCTGCGAGGTAAAGCAAAAAGGGTCTATCTTGCATAGCTGGCATCAATACAAGAGGATTGGCCAAATAGGCTTTGATTGACTCAAAATATTTCTGGCACTCTTCATCCCATATGAAGCGAACATATTTCTTTAATAGATGAGTAAAGGGAAGAGTAAAATTAGCCAAATGAGATATGAATCTATGAATCACCTAAATTTTCCCTTGTAAAGTTTGTAATTCAGTAATATTCCTAGGTGGAGGCATATTAACAATAACATCAATCTTATTTGTGTTGACTTCGATTCCACGGTGAGAAACTATGAATCCCAAAAGTTTGTTGATTTCCATGCCGAAGATGCACTTAAGGGGATTGAGTCTCATCCTATAGAGCTAAAGCCTCTCAAAAATAAGACAAAGGTTCTTTACATGATCTTGATGATAGATTTTTCCAAGATGTCATCAACATAATCCTCTAAGATCTTATGAATAAAATCATGAAATATTAGGGTCATCGCCCATTGGTAAGTTGCTCCTGTATTCTTTAACCCAAAGGGCATGACCACATAACAGAAGGTACCCCAGGGGGTAGTGAAGGTTGTCTTGTACTGATCTTTCGAATTAATACGGATTTGATTGTAACATGAGAAACCATCTATAAAAGATAACAATGCATGGTTTTCCATTGAATCCACAATCATGTCTATATTAGGCAACAAAAATTCATCCTCAAGAGAAGCCTTATTAAGATCACAAAATTCAATGCATATACGAATATGGCCATCAGGTTTACTAACGACAACTATTCTTGAGATCCAAGGGGAGTAGTCAATTGGACGAATAAAGCCTACTTTTAACAGCTTCTCTATCTTAGTCTTAACCATCAATGCCACCTTGGGATTGATCTTTCAGATTTTTTTCTTAACTGGCTTAGTGTCGGGACATAAGATGATATTATGAACCACTATAGTCTTATCAATACTAGGAATATCCTCGTACATCCAAGCAAAGATATCAGGATGAGCGTGTAAAAGATCGAAATGTTCATCTTCTTCTTCTGAAGAAAGACACTTCCCAATCTTAATTGCTTTTCCATAAGACTTAGGATCCATAAATATTTTAGTAGTATCTCCTTTAAGGAGAGAACTACGATCTTCAGGATGGGATATTGGAACATCATTACCAACAATGGATAGAGGGTCCTCCTTGTTAATACTCAAGGAAGATTCTCCAAAGTATGCTTGTTCATGTGGGCGATACAAGAATCATCTCTTGTGATGGAAGGAAGGCAATGGGGATCAGGCACCTAGGAACTCCTCAAGCACTTCATCTGAAGAGAAGACATCTAAAGGGATTTTCTCAGTCTACCCCCATCCTCTATCAATTTAGGATGGACCAAACTCAGTGGTTCGGCCAAAATCATATTGACACTCCACCAAGGTTTTTGTTTAGACTATTCAATAGAGAATCCCAAACCTAGATAGTGCTTTCATGGGTTAAATTGGATAGGGACTTGAATTACTTTATCTATACACCCTAGGCCCTTCTGCCCATAGCTATACCAAGAACCGAGTTCATATCCAAAACCATAATGAGTTTGAAAAACTTTGGGAGGTCATGACTCTACGTAGAGGGTTTCATTCCACCAATGAACATCAAATGCATCCATAGGAGAACTTTCACCTTCTTCGCTTGGATCAAAAACATTAACCTCCTTTGCAAGAGTGGGACTACTATCCTCAGTAGAGGAAGGGATCGTTTCTGGGATAGGATCAAATTTCCCTTCCTTAATGGGAGTTTCATCCATCTTCACATTAGAGGCATTCAAAAAATCTATACAAGTAGGGCTCATTTTGTATTCTAAAATGAAGAATTCAAAGAATTCTAGAGAGCCCCAATCATCACCACATAAAGAATTTGACTCAAAAGGAGAAGGAGAAGACGAGGAATATTTACGACTTTTTGATTTAGGTGATTCATCTTTAATGACATACACTTTAGGGACAATCTCCATGGAGGGTATCATCAAGGAACACGCCATAGCATCAACGGTTAAATATGAAATAAAATTCTTAAGAGTGGAGATGACTAAAGCCCAACTAGCAGCTGCTAGCTCACAAAGGTGGACAACTTCTAGATTAGCTTTAACCATGACCACTTGATTATTTGTGATGAACTTTAAGGAATGGTGTAAAGTAGAAGTTACATGGGCATAGCATGAATACAGGGTCTCCCCAAAAGAAGATTGTAAGGAAAAGGTCCAGGCATCACATAAACCAAAGTAGGTAAGGTAATGAGACCTAGCTACAAACGTAGTATTAATATGCCTAGAGCTTGATGGCCAGTGTTATCTAACCCACAAATGTACAAGGAAGAAGATGCTAGAGAAGATGAATCAATTTTAATCTTAACCAGTAGGTTGATATCGTAGACGTTGAGATCCAAACCAGTTTCAATGAGAGTACACCTAATACCAATATTATTAACATTAATTATAATCATCAAGGGGTCTGCTTGCTTTTGCACATCCAGAGGTGGGAGTTCTTGTAGATGGAACGTGATATTAAGTGAATTTGCACAAATATGAGCCAACAATGCATTGACATCCATAGGCATAGTGGAGGCAGGAAAGAGTATCTTATGCAAGGCTTCTTAAAGCATCTCCTAATAAACCAAAGTGGTCTGAAGCAAATCCCAAATTGAGATCTTGGTCGGAGTAACACGAAGTTGCTCGACAAGATCATAATCACCTGGTGCTTTAATCACAAGTTTGGGTGCTAAAGGAAGACTTGGTTGAGAAGGTGGTAAAGAAGTAGGAACTTGGGTGGGTTAAGATGTACGAACAAGACGTTGTTGATCCAAATTCTGTTTGTTTCTTCTTTTGTTATAGGTGTTCCCAACAACATTATAAGAAGTGGAGTTCGTAGCTTTTATGACCCTTGAGTATAAGTCCGATGAATCATTTCGATATGAAATTTTGTATACAGAATGATCCTCTCCAGAAGAAGGGCTAGCCATGGTCACATAAATGATGGGATTCTTAGGGCTTGGAGGGGCTGCCAAGACCACCACTACATTCACCGACTCCTCAGCTTGCAGAGAGGAAGTTTGCTTAGAAGGTTTACGATAGGAGGGAACTTCTAAGAAATCATCTAGAGTGTCATCCAACATATCAAAATCTTCCTTAGAGAAGGTGTTATCATAAACATAGAAATGTTGTAAAAATAGATCTGGCATGTTTCACGTTGGGTTCACCAAAATGTGAGATAAGAGGGATTCACTACACGCGGGTCTCTTTGTTCTAAAGAGATCACCAGGGAACGAATTGCCCTTATCCATCTCAACATAAACATAATGAAGAAATGAAAAAGAAAATGTACTCAAGTTGTATTTTAGAGAAGACTACTTCAGATCTTGAGAGAGTGAAACTTTTAGACTTCTACCCCAGACAAAGGAGCTCTCAGCCAAATCATTGAAGTGCAGATTCAGGACACCAGTGTGGCACATTGTCATCCAAGTAATGTGTTGGAATCCTAAGCAACAGAAAGCTTGGGCGCTCAAACGGGAAGAATAAAGTTTCACCTCCTAACTCAAATCTAAGGTCTTTTGAGTAGAATAATCAAGTAGAAAGCAAAAAAATTAGAATAAAGCACAAGGAAAACTTGGAGAAAACTTACCTTCAACCAGACATTTGGGTCTTCACTCCAAGCTCCATTTAGCAACCTACACATAGAAGAAAAAGGGGAAACAGTTGGGGCTATATAGGGGTCTGCCTTAGTTAGACCCCTATTTTGGAAAGGAGTGTAAATGAAATGGACAAAGCATGTGGTGAAAGAAAAACTCGCTTTAGGAGTAGAATTTGCACCACTAAGTAGTAAATGAGAAAGTAGATAGAAAAGAGTAAGAGAGAGAGAGAGTATTAACCCAAGGCTAGACCCTCTTTGTAGCACACAAACACACCATTAAGTGCTTGCTTGAGAGTTGTAGCTATTGGAAGGACCTTAGTCTAGCATGGCTTCCCTTGTGAGAGTGTTGTTATCAAGAATGAAGAGAACTTAAGAGTGAAAAGTGAAGAGAGCTTGATTGAATGACTTGAACCCAAAAATGAGAGAAAATGAGGGGTTTTTATTTTATGCAAGGGCAGAAAAGAGCTGTTACATCCGAAATATGACTGCTAGGACATGTGTCAAGAGAGTCAAGATTCTAAATTCCTCATTTCAAACTTGAAAAACTGTCAGGACACTAGCATGTCGTGCAGACATTCATACAAGCATCTAAGGCCTAGATTTTTGGGATACATGTCATTAGGCTTTTGTTGCTCTGCCACTAGTCCACATGGGGTTAGAATTGTGAAATTATGACTCATGGGATTTTTTTCATTAATGATCTAAGGTGTCAAATGCTTAGCAAAAGTGCAAAAATGTGGAATTGCCCCTAGGTGCAATTTTGTGACATTACATGTGTAAAAATTGGTATCAAAGTAGAGGTAACAAGTTTGAACCCCTCGCTTGTGTTGGGGGGATTGTTGTAAGAGTTTCACCCTTGGTCTCCTTATGATGTGCAGTGTGATGCTTAGGTTCATGATATGCCTTAATTGCCTCTTGTGGATCTTGGATCTTGTATAAATCTGGCAATTATATCGAGCATTAATAGGTCGATCTTTTCGTGCAACGATTGTCACCTGTGGAACAAATTTTATATATATATTATTTTATTTAAACTTCATCTAACTAATTACTACAAAGCTACCAAAGCTAGTGAAATAATGCACACTTGATAACATTACACATGTAATGTGACAATAGCGTGCTACTTGATACAAGGTATTAGGGAAGAATGAATAAGTGTCAAAAATCTCATTCCATGCATCCTATGGTGATGGGTAATTGAGTAAGGGCATGGTTTCTCCATAGGAGACATCTCTAGGTAGGATCCCTAGGAGGTATGAATTCCCTCTTGGTTGCTAGGTGAATGAAAAAAGGTCATGTATGAACTCATATGACTAAAAGGAAACTCTAACAAAGCTAGTACTCCAATTTAAAAAAATGAGAGATTAAATCTACAAAATAAATATTAGTTGAAAGTAAGAAAAGGGACTAGGATAAGGTGCAATACTCTGAAGATACATTTCAAGCTATTCTCAATAGGGATTGCAATATGGTTCAACTATGTTGTAAGATCACCATTACTAAGGTTATGCAAAGCTAAAATAGGATAAAAGAACCCAAATTCACCATTTAAAATGATAAATGAAAATATCCTTTTAGTTTATATAGATTTAATTTAATGGTGAACTTAGCTTATATTAAAATATTTAACATTGGGCTAATTCAATCAACATTTAATATCTAATTATTTGGGAAATTTAACTATACAAATTGACAAATGAAATTTATTAAATTTATAACTAATAATTAGTCTACAACATTATGAACTAATTCACCATAGTTATTTATTCTATCTCTCCAAATTGAATTACAAATGAAAGTAGACATTTCATTTTTTTCAACAAAATTCACTTTGACAATTTAAAATAGAATTATGAATTATTATAAATTTATCCATACCCTTTTCACAATTTGAGTTTTCTCTAAGGTCAAAATCTTGAAATTTATTTACAAATTAATTTAATGCTAGACTTGTTCACAATTAAATACCAACCATTTTTGCTTAATCATTCACTGTGATTTAAAGGTTAGTAGGTGAGTTCATAAATGATTAATCAAAGGATTTAAATATTAAACTATAAATTCTTTGATAATAAGTTGCACTAAACCAAGATAAAATAAAATTCATAAAAAACAAAGTTTTTGATTATTTAGGAAAAAGTAAGTTTTGAAGGGGCCCTGAAACTTTTTACAAAATGTTAACTAAAAGATGTTTGTTAGGATAAATAGAGAAAACAAAATTCCCATAGTGGTCCAACAACAAAAAATAGCCCACTAATGATAGGCAACAAAAAGCAACAAAATAACAAAGAAAGCCCAAAAATAAAGAACCAACAACACAATTACATGCCCTATAAGGCTTCAATGATTTCAATCTCTTGATGATAGTGTTGCTCCCAAAGATTTGCATAACTAACCAATTCTTGCTTCTCATCTTCAAAGAGCCTATTTTTATTGCCTTTGGTGCGAGCATTAGGTCTAGTCTGCTCAATTTTCTTCCCTTCATCATTCTTGATCAAGTCTTCATAGAGGGTCTTCAACTTCTCTGACAAAATGCAAATTTCCTTAGCACTATTTTGAATAGAGTAACAACTAACAGTGACAACCCTTGCAAGGTTATTCTTGATAGTTTTAATTTCCTTTTCCATGGCTTCAAATTTTCCTTCCATATTGTTCCTCCACATCTTTGTCTCTTGGGTGTTGTCCTTCCTATTCACCATAGAGAAATTATTTTTAGTGATGTCCTCCCATCTTTGCATAACTATTTATTCCTTGGGGATATGTATAGCCGATTGATATCTCCACCACTTCTCAATAATCTCAATCGTCATATTAATATGGTTAATTTCCACAAAGAACCATTTGGTGATTCTTTATTGAGTATTCACTACACCCTTGACAAAGCCCAACACTTTAAATTATTATCATTTGAAACCCAAAGGGAGAACACCTTGGGGGTCGTTAGGGTTGGGGTTAGGAGGGAATAGATTACCCACATTTGACTCAAGAAATCTTTAACCCCTAGTTGTCACATCTCAAATTTTTACTATATATAATAATGTTAAATTATTTAAAATATTTGGAAAATGAAATTTATCGGTGTTTTACATGAGATAAATTTAATATTTCTACGTCATTTGAAATGTTTATCCATGTAAACTCTATGATTGAATATGAAGGATGAATGTTATGATGTAGTAATGAAATTATTTCATTTTGAGCATTGGTTAATGTTACTAATGAAAATTTGTAAGTGCAAGTGTGTGTGAATGCAAGAACGGGTTGAAGAACGAGAACATGGTTGAGGTAGGAGTACTTAGCTCAATGATGATCGGTAAGCATGTTGGAATCTGGATCGCATAGACCACTAAAAAAACTATTGTGTCTGCATTGAAATTTATATTTGGTAGGACATCATTTAATATGTATGCCTTGTGTTTGTTTTAATCGACAAGAAAAGAGATATCAATGAGTAGAAGAAAAAAAATTATTGGGAAATGAATAGCTATCTCATTTGTTTCACCTTATTATCCTAATGATTTTCAAATTTAAAATAAAAATAAAAAATGAATATATATATATATATATATATATATATATAATTGATTTAATGAAATATTATATCAAGAAAATCTCTATATTGACTTAGTAAACGAAAATCCATCAAAAGGAAAATATTATGTCGAGATGATATATATATATATATATATATATATATATATATATATATATATATATATATATATATATATATATATATATAATTGATTTAATGAAATATTATATCAAGAAAATCTCTATATTGACTTAGTAAACGAAAATCCATCAAAAGGAAAATATTATGTCGAGATGAAAAAGTAGAACTTATGTTCTATTTACTTTGAAATTCTGCTTCTATAATATTAATTTTGAATGTGATCAAATAATTTAGACTCACAAAGAAATTCAAAAAGATTAAGTGTGAACGTAATTAATTTAGAAATTATAATAAAAAGGTTTAAATAATTCAAATTTAGCAAATTCAAAGTGGGAAAAGTCAAGTTAAGTAAATCAAGGGGCCTCATTATGGTGCATAAGTTCTTTCAAAAATAAAATAGCATAACCCCCGCAAGCATATGAAGGAAAATTTTAAAAAGAAATAAAGATTGAAAATAGGAAAAGAGAGTGAGGCGGCGAGGAAACAAAAATAGAAACAAATCTTGCAAAGATCTTAATGGTTTTTAACTATGCATAAATTCTCTTGAAACAAGTGGAGAAAGATATTATATCGGCAGAAAAACAAAGAGACCAAGAGAAGTTTTCACCAAGAACAGAGAGGTGAAGCTTTTTGAGAAGAAAAAGGCTTGACTTTCTTGGGAGAGGATCTCATACCTGATTTCCTGTCTCTTCCACACCACAACCTTGGTTGGATTCTGCCAAAAAGAGAGGTATCCAGACTAAGGTTCAACATAGAACATTTATTAATTAGAAAGGATGTTTCTCTTCCTTTTCGCCTTCTGAATCATGTAGCATTTCATTAGTTTCTGAATAAGAACGGTACGTTCTATTTTCCTCGTTTCTCATGGATCTTGTTCTATTGTTTAATCGGTGGCTTGTTGGGTGCATTGTTAAGACACATTCTCCCCTTATTACTTTCTCTGTGGAATAAAACTTAGCTATCATTACATAGCCATCCTGTAGGGAAACCTTTCATTAGTTTGTAGCCACTAATACCTGTACCACTCTCTGTGGAATTGGTGTTGCTTTTCTTGGTCATTGTTGTTGCCTCTTCAGCATGAGAGCCTGAGTCAAGTCTGGAAACAGGTCAAAGGTTCTAAAAGAAATGTTTTGGAGTCCTGTTTGAAATCGGATTTAACTCTAACGTCTGTTTTGAAAGCCATTGTTATCATTTCTATTTCTCCTATTTTTGTATGTTGTGAATGCTTATTTCTTTTTTCTGCTCAGAATAACATCAACTCCATGTTGGGAACTTGTCTTGATCTATCAAACCTTGGTTCCTCTGGATCGATACCCACAAACCCTTGCTATGCACTATTGCATGATACAGTCTCCTTTAGGAGGTAGCTTATCGCATGTAAGAGCCATCGTTATTTCCAATTAAATACCCAAATATCTTTCTTGAATTAGCTCGTTTCTTGCAATTTGTCCTGCTTCTATATACCTCTTGAATGTGCAAAGAGATATCTTCAATTCCACTGCTATTTGATTGTCCCACCGTCATACTTTTATTCTTAGGAAGGAACCGACCTGATCAATGTAATAATGTGTGAACATTCTTTTATATTTCTTGTAGAAAGGAATCAGCTTGATCAATGTAAAACATGTTTAAATCTTTTATCTTCCCTATAGGAAGAAATGGGCCCGGTCAAAGTAAATATGTAAATTTTCTTTTACTTTCCTTGTAATCATTGTGACTAAGTCGAATAATAAATTCTGGACTCGATGTATATACTTTTGCATTCATGAATCCTTTCTGTTCTAGGACAATGGTTATTTGATGTGGGATGGAAATACTAGGATTTTAGTTTAAATTTTGCATCCATGACTCATATTTCAAGTCAAGATTAATTCCAAAATTCCAAAATGTT
>VDFB02270275.1:0-17033 GCA_007258455.2 Sequoia sempervirens | reverse complement strand
TCTTTTGATGATGCATGGATGAATCTAACAAGGTTTTTTGCAAGATTTGACTAAATTTTTCCATTTTTTTTGTATGAAAGCACTTATGATGTTTCATGTATGCAAGATTAAAGGAGCTTACCATCGGTTTGTCAAGAGACCCATCGAGAAAGCTGAGCAAGGAATGCATAGCTCCTATCACCATTCATTTCATGCCCAACTTTCCTCGTAGCACCCATCAATAGAGCTAGCATTAAAAGAAGGCATGTTCCAAGGAAGTCAATGACAAAAATGCAAGAGGGTGGTCTTGAAGAAGGCATGAGGTAGTTGTCTGTATAAATCAAAGGCAACCAATCCATTGATGCCAATCGTCGATGGTATCGTTTGATCAAAGGAAGAGCACTGCAAACACATCAAGTAAGAGGGTAGCTTTCAAGTAGTTTCAACTACAATAAAAGGGCAATCAGCTAAATGACGAAATTGCTACAACGACTGGCACTAGGTGACAAAACAGGGAAAAGACAAAGATATTTTTTAAATTGTTGAATATTTGGGGGTAGGTGAAACCCTAATGTAATCAAATTAGGGCCATTTGATGTAATTCAATCCTATCCATTCATTTGGGCTTTGGAAAACTATAAATAGGGGCTTTGCCCCTCATTTGTAAGGGTTGGAGAGCTGTGTAAAAAGCATTTGCAGCAATAGAAGACAACATTGCATGATTTTATGGATGTTCACTTTGATTTTGCTCATCTTGCATGCATGGTTCTACCTTCCATGTTAGTTTTAGTGTTAGTTTTTTAAATGGAAGTGATAATGGAAATTGTTGTTATGGTATTTGATGAACTTTCAATCCATACTTTTAGCACTTTTTGATGACAAACTGTTGTGTAAAGTTAGCCTAGGCTTCTTTATTCCATTACTGCAACTTAGTTCGATTGCATGTTCATGATGTGCATGTGTAATTTGAAAATCAGCAGACCTTAGGAGATTGCACTGGTTTTGTGTAGCTGTAGGTTCTTTTGGTCAAGCAAAACTTAGTTTTAGGGAGTTTGTCTACTGTAACAGCCACCATTGTTATTGTTCATTCGTAGCTTAGGATTAGAACAACTTTCTTAACCCTTCTCCTTTTGCTATTTATTTTTAGTCCTTGGTTAGAGTAGGATCCAAAGCATCACCATGAAGCTAAATTAGATGAACTTGATGAGTTTTAACTTGCTGTTTTGAGTGGATAACCACTATTTATTCACTTCCAGCACTTTGAAACTGCATTTACAAACCCAACTTCCCATGTTTTGTAACTCATCTGTTAGACCGCCTTGTGATTCCAGAAAATCACATCAAACAACTGAGATATTCCAAGCACTGTCAAGACCTGACATTAGAGACCTTGGGATAGTGTTCTGCAATTTGATTGTGGAAGATTGTCTTTCAAGAGAGGTAGTGCACCTACGCACTGCCTGTGTTGATAAGTGCATAAAAAAGACATCAACAGAATTGGCGCTAGAAGGAGGGCTTGACATGTTGAGGCTACAAAGCTGAAAGTTGGAAATCAAATAGAGCACTTTCAAGAAGAAATCTGAGATAGGGAGATCTCTTTCAATGCTAAAAATCAGAAATTTTTTAAGGCAAGTAGAAGTGGAGTCAAAATGGAGCAGCATGCACAAATTGACATCACTCAATTGCATGCAGATTTGAACAAGAGACTGAAGAAGCCATTGCAACAATTTGCATTGGAAAATAGATGTTGGATCCATTGCACTCGCAGGCACAACGAGTTGGGGTGTCTGACTTTCTTGAGCAGAATTGAAAAGGTCTTGCAAGGAGAAATTCCCTTTTGGGAAATATACCAGCCCTTGGCTCTCGAAGACCCAGAGGAAGAGTTGACAACCATGGCAAGCAAAGCATTCAAGGAGTTGATCCAAGAACATTTGAGCAGCAAGGATGGACCAAGATTGGAGGAAGTACTAATGGCAAGTTGGTGTAGATTTCACAATGCACCGCATTCATAATTTATGTGTCCATCATGTGACAACATCATTGCTCAAGCCAAGGGTTGTTCGAACAAGTTGGAGCAGCCAACTCTCAATGAGGAGAATTCATCCCATGAGGCAGAAGAGCTATCAACATCTGTAGGACAACACCTTGAAGATGAAACAACTAGTTGGACGCAAGTTGGTGTTGGGATAGCAGACATAGAAAATGAAAACTAAGAGGGAGGAGTTGAAAGTCTTCAGACAGCAAAGTGCATTGATGAAAATATGATTGAAACTAATTTAGAAGGTCTTCCCTCCACCAATCGAAGGCAGTCCTCCACTTCAGAAGAAGAGCAATTGGTAGGTGACGATGAACTAATGAATTCTACAGCCATGGATGTTGGGACAACCAGCTCAAATGCTAAAAATTGGAAAGAGGAAAAGGTTGACAACATTGGAGCAACAAAAAATGACGATGAAGGTATAAGTGAAATCATATTAGAAGATCTCTCCTTCGTCAATGACAGCGATCGAGGATCTGAAAATACAGATTTGGAGGAGTGGGAGCAACCACTCGCCACGGCTGTCTACCATCAAGCTTCTTCTTCAAGTGATGATGAGGACCCAATAGCGGAAAGATATGACCATCTCGTCTCTAGATTAGCAAAGGATTGGTCCAAACTAATATGATGTCAAGTGGATTTGGAGGTACTGCTACTGCCAAATTGGTGCAGACTTCATGATTCATCACACTCGTAGTTTGCATGTGAGCTATGCGAAGAAGCCATTAAGCAAGTCAAAGGACAAGTGAGGCAGCCAAGCATACCACTTCCTGTAGTTGCTTCAAGGATGGAATGTGAAGACCAAGAACCTGAACTGAGTGATGACTCAGCTAAAGGTAGGCCTCAAGAGGATGTTGGGGCAGCAATAGAAGAAGGACAGCAATATAGTCTTAGACTTCCGAGTGATGAAGTAGATCAAGTGGAAATGTTGTCCACCAGTCATCAAGAAGTTCTTCCTCTTGAAGAGCAGTTGTGTGCCATGGACGATGGGCTTTTTGGCGAGTCTTTTGAGGGAAATTGTGCAGTAGACTTTGGTCCCCTTGATGAGGTGCCATCAATTGATGACTTCTTTCCATTGGGAGCTGCACTACGGAGGTATGCTCATGCCAAGGAAGAGCACATCCCAGAAGACAGTAGCAATGAATACATACTCCTTGAGCCCCCGAATAGTGATGCACTAGAGTTTCTAGATTGGGAGAGGAGCTCCTTCTCCATTTACAGTGATAGTGAGCAAGAGGAAACGAGTGAACATCATAATGAGATGCATGAACAACAAAGGGAAGAAGACAAAGGTGGGGGTGTTTTGATGGCTTCTAACAAGTATGACAAAATTGACCAACTCCAAGATGCAACTTGGATCCCTTCCGCCATGATCACTGCTGATCCTCCCTCATATTCAGATGGTTGCAATAGGATAGATTTGCATATGTCATCATCCCATGACACTGAACATCATGAAAAGGAGGTTGATACTTGGGGAAGGAGATGAGGTAGCATACTGTCGTATGAGGACAACAACCAAGTGGATCCCAAGTTTGCAGATGATCAATGTGGAGAAGTATTTCTTTTTGAAGAACTTTCAACCGAGGCTATAGGTCCCATTGGTGGATTGGAAGAGCTGTTTGCTACCCCGTCCTCCCAGCCTTATGCAAGCTTAATGTCCGAAGTGTCGCATCCTCCACCCCACCCGCTCGAGGTTATTGATGCAACGATCAACGATGTTATGCTTGCTCTTGACTATCCAACGCTACCACCTCCATATGGTGACATCCAGGTTCTATCCTTCCTTGCCCCTATTATTTCTGATAATTGCACTTATTATTTTGATTATGGGAACGAGGGAAAACGAGCATGTTTATGGATTAACCATGGGTTCAGCGAGCCTCCTCAATTGCTCATTTTTTATGATGACATGATTGAACTTGAGTGCTGTAACATTGAATTTCTTTTTTCATAATTTAAAGACAAGTTTGCATGGTTAAGAACAATAACAATCGCCTGTTTGCTTGTGCGTGCACTACGAAATCCAATGAATGTCAATGTCAACTCACCTTGCCTGAACATAGTGCTTTGTAAATATCTTTGTACATAGCCTATTTCGAGTAGTATAGGTTTCCTGTAAATACTTCGCTTTCATGCTTTCCTGTAGGTTGCTCGCTTTGTAGGTTGTTTGTTTTTTGTTTGCTTTTGCTTTGCTGCTACTTTGCTCGAGGTCCATCTGCTTTTAGCTGGGTACATCTATGTGCACAACAACCATACTTATCGTTTGGGGTTGTTCTACATATTTCTTTGTCAAACTCTAATCAAGTCTTCAAAGTGGATGGTGAAGGTCTTCTGTTAGTGTCGAGTGATCTGGGTGTTTGATTTAAAAAGGATAAGTTGTTGGTTTTAGTAGACTCCTAAGTATTCTAAAAATCTTGGAAATCTTACATCTTAAGGAATTTGACCCGGTCTTTGTGGACCTTTGAAGTCTAGTTAGTGAAAAATCCTAAAATTTTTGCTTCAACGCCCTTTGTGATTCTCGACCACGAGTGCGAGATTTAAGTATGCGGGGTTGAAATAAAAGAGCTGAAAAGAGAAAGAAAGAAAAGAAAACATTGAAAATTAAAGAAGAAAATTCAACTTTTGAGGTATCCGAGCAACTCTACGAGGACTATGGATGCCAAGCGGCGATAGAGCAATGTTTAGGAGAATCACAACAACAACCTTTCATTCCGAGGAACTATGGGCGCCCCGGTAACGAGCAATATAATCAGGATGCTTTGGAGTTAAAATAAACTACGTAGCTTAACTTGTCGGAGCTTGGGTTCCTATAGCAACTGAAGGATGAGAATTAATGCAACTGCACACACTTAGATTTTCAGCATACTGAAGGTTGGGTTGGCTAGTGGTTTTGATCCTTTGGTTGAATGTCTGGTTTGTTTGTCTGGCGGTGAAGATTAGGAACTAGAGATTTTTGGGTTTCGCGATTCCATTTGTCATCAAAATACTCTAGAGCATTTCCCGACAAGTCACCATTTGTTGTGCATGTTTTGTACACACACCCACTTGTGAAGCAGGACCTTTTTTTGCTCTTGATAGGATGCTTTGCTCTTGTCTTGTTTTGTGTGCCCCATATTCCAAGCCCAAATTGGTCATGTGCCATCAAACGATCAAATTCCTCTTACCAAATTCACCTACTTAGGGTATTCAAATCCATTGGAGAAATAAAATTAAGCCCGTCCCCTTTGCATTTTGTCTTGTACTGTTGTTTTAGAAATATCACGGCGGACCCTGTCGGTCACGGTTTCCCATCTTCGACTTTGGGGCTAATGTTTTGGTGGATTTGGGATGTGTTTTAGGGTCCTAAATGAGCCTTTAAGGTTTGTCAACATTGGACAGAACCGATTGGTTCCGGACTTTATCCCCGTTTGGCTGTTTGGAACATCCATAGAACCTCCGGTGCCCGGCCTCGAACCCGGCCGTGGCGTTTGGGACTCCATCCCTCTTTAGCCATTTTGAACATCCCAGGTGGAGCCAGGGGGCCAGGCCTGCGAGCCGACCCTCATAGCCATTTCCTTTGAATCCTATCAAGAAATCACTAATTGTTGGAAAGAAGATCTAAATGGTTGTTGACTCATTTGGTATAGTTAGTCTTATTTTTTTACTTGATTTATCTTCTATCATGTTCCTATACTACTCAATGATATTCCTACGAGATTAAAGGAGAGAGGATGAATCGTGACTTTTTTTGTATGATTTTTGTTTGTGGTTTTCCTTCACAATATTACTGGGGAAACTAAGTTCCTTGTGTGTGATTGGGGTTCCATTTAGCATAATCAAAATATCCTATACAAGTTAAAGTTCAGCTAACACTTTCTTGCATTAGGATCAACATGTTTTGTGGCTACTTCCTCACATATTCCAACAAGTTTCTATTGTCACTTGTATGCATCATGACACTCCTTGTCTACAATATGTTTTTCTAAGCAACATGATAATATTTCACACCATATTCTATCTCATACCATGGTGTACATTACCCATTTACAAAATAAAAATTCTCTATGATGATAGTTGTGCACTAATTAAAGCTTAAAATATATCCTACCAATCATACATCAATCTTGATCCATTTTGATTCATTTCATTTCAATTGACTGATCCATCTAACCATTCTTCACTTCTTATTGACCTTTTCCTCTCGTTAAAATTTCTTTCGTCAATCCATGTAGTTATTCTGATGGTGTGCTATGGTAGAAAAAAACAAATGCATCAACTACATAATTCTACATCCATACTCATGTTAGAACATTATATACATAAGCATACACATATTATGTCATTTATATTGCATAAAAATAAACAAAAAAAGCATTGTATCACATTTTATAGAATCATCATCAACATAGCATCATATAAAGCATTTCATAAGCATATAGTATCATCTTACATATAGGTGATATAAACATGATTAGTCCCATCATAAACCATAAAAATTAGGTATCCGTACACATCATACATATAAGCATAAAACAACATCATATGCATCCATCCATCCATGTATAGGTAACCATCACATAAACATACAATGCAACACAAAGGATCACATCATCATGAAATATGCATATAAAAACATAGATACATCATATAGTCACCACAAAAATAATGCATCTCATATATATATATATATATATATATATATATATATATATCAAAAATCATGCCATAGTACAAAACTAGAATAATTGTTAAAAATGGAGCTCACAGGCTCGATCAAAATATACATGATTGTCTATATACAAAAAATAAAATTGGCCTAGCTAGTGTCGCCTCTATCCTCTAAATATGATGGCCTAAGGGATGGCTTATCTTGCTTATATCCATATGGCCCTAGTTGCTCCTACTTTGTATACATCTGCGGTGGTGGACATGGTGGCCTCTTGGGTTCTAAAACCCTGCCACTATTTATATTCCTCATGGAATGTGTCCTACTTTGTGATCTACTCTATGAGCGGCTCTATGTATAACTTAACACCCTTTGTGTTGGTGGTACAACATCCTCATATAGATCTCTATAACTTAACAGGTCTTTTGACCCACCTAATAAAGCTTTCATACAATATTTGTAGTAGGTCCGCTCACAATCTCTATAAAACTCATTGTGCACTACTCAACCCTCTGTGCTCTAATAACAATTGTGTCTCTCTATATGGCCTCTTTGACAGGGACATCATGAATCCCCACATCCACTACCATGTCCTCCACATCCCACTCCACTTGAACCACCTCCTCTTGTGCAGCCTCCTTCCCCCACACCTCCTCCTCGATGATTGGTGGAAATCATGTCATAAAAATAACTAGAAAAACTTTTCCTCTACCCCTCCCTCCATCTCCACCTCCTACATACCCCTCATCATCTCCCCTACCTCTCCCTTTCTCCCTCAACCGCTTCCTTTGGCCTTGTCCTTATTTATCTCAAGGAATAGGTACCCTAGAATCTGTAAAAGGTGTCAACCTATGTTGATCCAACCATGCATCACACTCTAGAGTTGTGCTTGCATCGACCACCTCTAGATCAGCTCCCCATTATACTAGTTGGAGCCCAAAAAACTCCTAAAATGCAATCTAAGGACTGATCATAGCTCCCCAATGTCCCACCTCTCATGCAAACCTTGCAAACATGGCCAAACCAATAGGAATGCCCTAACAAACCCCAAATTTCCACAACACCCACTCTGATAGCTATCTCTCAATGATGTGTTGTGAATGGATAGTGTGTATAATCAAGTATTGTGTCTATATAGAGTATGGTAGATGGTTTGCATCACCATCCAATGTTGGACACTGCCTATATTCCATGTAAAATCGACAAGCATGTCTATCTCATGCCTCCAATAACCAACATCACTAACATTGCTCTATGTGACAACACCACCATAGATTTAAACATAAGGAATCCCAATGGGTAGATCTCTAGAATTCACTGATCAAACAATGGAAATATGCTCCCATGCTCACATGTGTATTAGTGTAACACCACAACCAATGGAGCATGCACCCATGTAGACCACATCATGCAACTAGAAATATAGCATCGCAAGAACACATGGGCCCCAAGCATATACTATGCCTTCTCCCATCATACCCTCTAGCATCTATCCCCATTCGATAGGGAATCCATTCCCTCAACAATTTGGAACCAAGACACTAGCCACAACACTATAGATAACTACAATAAGTTGCTCATAATAATCCACCAGGGAGATATTTGATTGGCCAAATAGTGTTGACTTGGCATATTATTGAGAAACACCTACTAGAGAGATTTATCCTGTAGTTTGGAGAGTGACACGATATCTTGGTTAGTATATATAGCAGAGTACTTGAGGTCCACATGAGAGGTCCCACTGTGGGGCCCAATGATCAAATTTTAGGTGGCAATGTAGGAGATAGTGGGGCTACATCCTATGTAGTGGGGTGGAACAGTGGATGTGGCTAATGGAGGTATGACTCCAAAGTATGATGCATGGTGGAGTATGCATAGGCCCACTCCCCTTATAGATCTGGATCAGTCGGAACTAGTGGAGAGATTGGGGAGGGGACCATAGGGCAAGTTGCAAGGATGAGGCCAAGGGAGAGGAGGTGGTCAAGATGGTGGAGATGGAGATGGGGGTGATGGCGGGGATGGTGGTGGATGATAAGGAGACAATAGAAAAGGAGCTAGAGTGAGAGGTAATCAAGGGATGGGGAGAGATGACAAGGGTAAGCAAGGAAAAGTAGGTCTACTACCATGAGTGCCACAAAGGATGCCACCCATCCAGGAGGATGGGGAGCATGAGCAACAAATAGGCTGATGTTGAGGAGGTAAGGGTAGAGGATATATTTGGTGATGTTGGTGAGGAGGAGGTGATTGGTGAGTCTATAGTAGAGGACATGGAGGATGAGGATGGTGCTGCAACTGAGGAGGAGGTAGTTAGAGATACGGTCATCGAGGAGGAGGGACTAGAGGAGATCTCGATTAGGGAGGTGATCATGGATGTGGTTGGAGAGGAGGTTGAGGATGTAGGGCAGGGACCTTAGGCACAAATTTAGGCACTTCAAGAATAGGTGTAGATGCTACAATCTCAGGCAATGCAGATACCGGGGTTACAGGGGAAATTCTCACAACTTGTTGTAGAGAGATATGGTAGTCATACAGGAACAATGGGCCAAGCAAAGATCTATTGATTTCATTGCCACAATGATTGGGCCTACCATAGAGTTTGCATATACCATGTATCGAGCTAGTAGGGAGGCTCAATATTATAGAGATTTATATGAGTGGGAATGCAAGTACCTAAGAGAGCACTAAGCTTCTAGAGTCAGAGCTAGACTAGGTCTCATTCATGCAACACATAGAGTAGCAAGGTGTATTACAGAGGAGATCCCCATATGATAGGCCATCCTAGAATTCTCATGGAGAGAAGTCAAGACAGAGAGAGGATAGGGGACCACCATCAAGACCATCTCCATCTGGTGATAGAGGTAGCATAGGCTAGGCTTGTTTTCATATGTATTTGGACACTTATATTTTTTATCAAGCCTGTGAGCTCCATTTTTGAGACACATCTTGGCATTGTACTGTGACATTATTTTTTTAATATATATATGAGATGTATGATTTTGGTAGTGGCTACATGATGTGTATTATTTTATGTGTATGCCTCTATGTGATGGATTTATGTGATGTGAAGTTATGATATGCATTTTATAGTTATGTGATGTTTCCTATATGTTGTGGATTATAGATATATGATGTATAATTTATGCTTATACATGTTTATGATGTATGTATGGATGCACATGATTATATCTTATCTTTTGATGTATGCTATGACATATGGATGGATGCACATGATGTGATGCCATGGATATGCAAGATGACACTATATGTTATGATGTGTGTTATGCAATGCTTATATGGATTATGATTCAACATGATATGATATGATGGATATGTTTTTGAACTATCTAATGCAATATGGATGACCTAATATGTATATGATGATGATACCTATGATTTCCTAACATGATTATATATGTAGGATGATAATTCTAGTTCATTTTTTTTTTATTATTATTATTATTGTGTGTCATAGCATGCCATCAAGATGGCTGTAGGGTTGCATAGATGGTATGTTAGCATGGAAAGAAGATCAGTAAAAAACAAAGAAAAATCACATGGGATGAAATGGGATTGACATCTTTAGATCTTACTAATAAATGATAAAGATTTTATTTTATTGCATGATTATCATCACAGAACATTTATTATGGCAATAGATAAAGAACACCAAGATATTACATAGACCAAAGTGTAATAGGTTATCCTTTGCAAAAATAGACACACAACAAACAAGGAGTGCCATGACCCAAACTAGTAACAACAAAACCTTGTCGAAATATCTAAGGAAGTAACCACAAAGCATGTTAGTCCTAATGCAAGAAAGCATTAGATGAAATTTTACTCATATAGAATATTTTTATTATGCCAAATATAACCTCAATCACACACAAGGAATCTAGTTACCCCAATCATATTTTCAAGACAAACCACACATAAAAATCAAAGAAAAAAAAGGTCATGATCCTTCATCACTCCTCTCATCACTTGTGGACTTCCTTGAAGGGAATAGTAACATGAACACAAATAAATAAAATAAAAAGGTACGAAAAAACTAGACCAAAGAGTCAACAACCATTTAGATCTTCTTCCCAATAAATGTTTGTATGATCAGATTATGGATAATGATAGTGTTTGATTTTAGGAAATGAAGCAAGTTGTATAAGACTTGGGATCTGGCTTTGACAATGCAACATCATGTATAAGACAAGGGATAGGATTGTGTCTAGTCCCAAGAATGATATACCTCATATAAGACCAAGGATCGGGTTTTGAGGATGCAAAAACCTGTATAAGAATGGTGATAAAATTATGGATAAATTTTGGTTTCATAAATGAAACATGTTGTATAAGACTTGGGATCTAGTTTCAATAATGCAACATTTTGTATAAGACTAGTTGATAGTTGATAGGGATCATTGAAATTGGTTCATTTATTTTGAGGAAGTGTTGAAGATGATGAGGATGTGTCTCTGGTGCTTGGTTTCTAAGAGCTTTTGAGAAAATTTGATAAAAAGAGGAAACAATGTGTTGCAGTGGTGTTGTGGATTGCAAAGGTGTGTTCTTGTGTTGCTCTGCATTTCTTCTAGGTTGAATATTTGACTATGAAATTCATATATGTTGTTGAGAGATGTTCAGAGTTGTCATATCTAGGATTTAGTGTGTTACATCAATGTACAGAAGAAGTTGTGTTCACCAAAGTGTGAACTATGCATTACAAAGGTGTCTGGGAGAAATATCTTTGCTCTGCATTTCTCCGTAAAGTGGTTTTGAGTCTTATGGATCTAAGGGTGTGTTTATTGTGTTGATATATTTGTTCTTTCAAGATGGTTCGAGGTTGGGTGCTTTGTAAGTTAGTTTCTTAAGTAATAGTGTATGCCAGAGTTGTTTGAGTGTACAAGGTGTGTACATTCTTAGGTGGAAGTTGTTGCGAACGAGTTTTTTGCATTTTAAAGTGTTTGAGGAATATTCTAGATCATGTTCAAGCATGGTGTGTGGTTTACAATTTGTCCTTGTTAAGGAAGCGAGTACTTAAAAGTTTAATGGTGTTTGCACAGGTAACGGTCGACCTAGTTTTTACACTACTTGTGATGGATATCTATTATTTGTGGAAACATGTTGTATCATGGTGTTATTAATTTGGTTCCTAGCTAAGATTTGATGTGGTATTCTTTCACTTCTATCCACCACAGAAGTGTTTTGGCATCGACCTAATTTGAATTTACACAGTTGGTGTGCATAGCCAACTTTGAAGAAGGGTTTCAAGGGTGAGGGCAGTACAAGTATGAGTTGAGTTGTTGAGGGATGTCAACATAGATGTGAGAGATGCAAATAATGTGAAGTGTAGAGTGTTAAAGTGTGAAATTGATAAATGCAGTGCGAGCATTCATGTGTTAGATTAATAGATGTAGTAAGTAGAAGGTGTACAATTCTTCAATCAGATTATGAAGGTGTTGGTGACATTTTGGTGGATTCTCTATTGTATTAAGATGTTTTTCTCTATGTAACATTTTTTCTCTATCTTCTTTTATATTCTGGTAGTGAGCCTTTCTTCTTTGGGCAGTGATCCCTATTGTATTCAATATTGATATTACTTATATTGTGAGCTAATCCACACCGTGGTTTTTCCATTCTTGGGTTTTCCACATAAATCTAGTGTTCTCTTGTGTATGTTGTTAAGTTATTTCAGTTTTTGTTATTTACCTTTCATGCTAAGTCATCATAAAAAATTTGAGGGTTTAATGAATGAATGTGGATCTGAATGTGTATGAGGGTTTTGAAATTTTAAGGTACAATTGATTCACCCCCCTTCTCAATTTTCTTGTGCATTCAACACCATTATCAACTTCCAAAAGGTGTAATTTGTCCCATCAAACCTAGGACCTTTGTAAGCTCCATCATGTGCCATCTCAAAATTTTCCTCAAGTGATTAATATTCTTCAAAGGAACTTGGCTCTGATACCAATTTTTGAACACACCTAGATACTAAGAGTTGGGTGAAACCCTTTTAGATCGTAAACCCTTCAACATTATGCAAAATTAAACTCTTAACAGGATCAACAACTTATACATAGATCAATAACACTTAAACTAATCAATAGTAATAAAAGATAGAGAAATGAACACACATACACAAGATAACACCAGATTTACCTGGAAAACCCAAGAAGGGGAAAACCATGGAGAAAAAACTCTCAATATAGAAGCTCACTACTTATAGAATTACAATTTTAAGGCTCACTACCTATGGACTTGCAATATAAGGTGCACAACCTTAGGGAAAGATACAAGGGACTTGTAATACTGAGGTGCACAACCCTTGGGAAAGATACAAATTACAAAGACCTTATAAGATTCACTATCTCAAAGCAGGATACATGAAGATTTAGGAATTAAAACATATGTCAACAATACACTTTACTAACTGAGGTGTTAAAGCTCATTTCTCTTTTTTTTACAACTCACTACTTCAATTCATCTTCACACATCACCACTTTCTTCCCTCATCTCAAGTGCAACTGAAATTTTCTTGCATTTATATCCACTGCAAGATCTCAAAACATCAATTAGGTCGAACAAAAAGAATACAAACAATGATTTCAACAAGTTGGCCACAAGAACATAATGTGGTCCTATCCAAAACATAGAGAAGACCAATAACAATCTTATTACATCTTCCAATGTGATCACAAAAAACTCACACATTGGTGCACATCAACCCAAGTCGGCAACAAAGAAACGTGTAGATGAAAACGTGTAGTACAAAACGAATCGGCCCAAAAACACACTTTCCATTGAATTTACTTGATACGGTTCTCAGAATGATAGTTCAAGACCCAAATACATCTTACAACAACTTAATATGCTACCAAAAACACCCCAAACACAACAAAAATAAGATAACAAGCCTTGTCAGCTAGATATCCACAAATTTTCCATAAAACCAACTCAACACAATGTGTGGCACCAAAGAGATCAAATATTGGCATGCAAAACATAGAGAGGTGTTCCATGAACATCCTCCAATACTTCCAAAAAATTCTTTCACACTATCATGCCAAAAACATCGACCACAAACCACATAGATACATAGTACTTCATCCCAAAAGCACAAAATACACAACCATTAGATAGAACATTAATATATCAAATTGTAGACCACTTCAACACGTGAAAATAGAACTGAGAAACTACAAAAACACTAAGAGCGCGTCCACCAAACCACAAGAATAGAAACACCAATGCAAAGAAATGTGGATCATATTTTGGACCAGTTGAGACAACCAACAAAATTTTCAACACACTGCAAATAGAAAAAACCTCCTTAGCAACATAGGTGACCTAAAAAGATAGGAGTGTAACATCCATAAAGCACAAAAATAGAATCCCAAATCACAAGACCATATCTTCAACAATGGAGGAATATGGAGCATTCTCCCAAACAACGTTCAAAGTATTTTCTTGACATAATCTTTCACCAACTTGCGGAGACCAGAACTTCCTAGCAACAACACATACTTCCTCAGGAACAATACGAGAGAGCATACAACATACTAGGTACAATAAACAACATATCTCCGCCATCAACATTACTTCTAATCCTCATATTAATATGTCATCATGATATCATTTATGCTGACAACAACCATACTCAATACTTCTTTCATTATCGCCAGACAGGGAATGACATCCAACCATGAACATCAGTAGCATCAAAGTCATGACATCCAACCATGAACATCAACAGCATCAAAGGAATGACATCCAACCATAAAATTATCATCATTGAGTATCAACAACATACAAATGATCCCATTTATACTTTGTCCCTGAAAGTTTAAACCCCCAAAATTAGGGTTGGGACACTAGCGCCTAGGGCACCTATGTCCCCCCTATTTTGGATCCAAATTCAAATATGTCAATGTCAACATTTTATTATTTTAAATTTGAATATCTAAATTTGGTTGTCGAGATTTAATTTTTGGGAAATTAGAATAATAACATATAAATACCTAGCTATTGCATCATTCGAACATTAACAAAGAGCAATCTAGAAAATTAAGGAAAAATTATGATCAAGAAATTATCAAGAGCATTCAAGAGAAAGTCAAGAGTAGCCATTAGAGTTTTACTGCAACAATTCAAGATCCAACATCATGTCAAAGTGTATGTTATTTCATGTGTTATCATTTTTTTGTGAAGGCTAACCCTTGTAGGTCTCCAAAGCATTCAAGCAAATCAAAAAAGAAAGATCTAAGATCCTTAAACTGATGTGTAGGACTTTAGTCCTTCAAGGAAGCCATTGAAGGGTGGTGAGTTGTGACACTTTGTGATTTCATCATTCCTTACTTTAATTTATCCATTTTATCATTGATATTGTTATTGTGGAAGTGGAAACACTTACTTGAGGTTTGATTAAGGCATTCCCCTAAATGGCCCAACATTTCCTCTCTTTGTGAATGTGCAAATATCAGCTTGAAGAGGATCAAAGGAATCTTGAAGACACTTTATCCATTGTTGCATTTGAAATCCTACACCTTGACAACTCATGGAAAGTCAATTACAAAAATATCTAACACTAATCCAACAAGTTTGTAGATGGGAAACAAAAGTGTAGATCCAACATCAGAGGACTACGAAAATAGATCTAAGAAAATACCTTTGCAAGACAGTGGCACCCCCAACACCAACATCCCAATAAATCAGGCTGAAATTTATACCACGGGTGCACAATGTCCTCCCCTTTCTATTTTTGTTGTCTAATTTCCTCTATGACATCTCAGATCTTTTGTATTTGCATCAAAACATTATTTTGCATCATTAAGTTAGTTAGATATTTGTATTTCATTATTAGTTCATTTCCAAATTTGGTTAAGGGTTGGTTGACTCACCTTTCAACTTGTAATTCAATCTCATACCTTTTCCAAATCCATCAAACCTCCATTCCATCCTTGCATATCGATTACCACTCTACCCCTCGATGAAATTTGGGAAAGGTGTCAAACCCTAAGGTGCAAAACTACAAAGGTTTCCCTTTCCTACCATTTCATTTTGGTGAACCTAACTTGTTAACATTATATACCTTCTAAAAATTCACCCTAGATCTAGGTTTTTCATATCATTATGTTGCATTTTTTATTTAGGGTTTCATTTTTTTGTCATAAAAAAGTCATAAAAATCCAACAAAAAAGGTTCATTCATATTGCATTAAAAGTTGTAAAAGGGTTTTTTTCAATCACCTTACCTCAAATCTACATTCAAATTACAATCATAAATCTGTATTAGATCATTCAAATCTAAAATTGTTCATTGCATTCAAAATTACATTTTTCAATTAGGTCAAAAAAGTGGAAAATTGAATAGTTTTGCTTCAAAATTGCATCAAATCATCATTTTCAGAATCTTGCATCTTTAAATTAGAAAATTAGTTCATATTAGATCTAAAAAATTACATTCAAAAATTTTCATGCATTTTCATACTAACTGAAATTCCTTACTATGAATCACTTAACAATTGTTAGATTCACCAGGATACAGATTTAATTTAAGATCGAAACTGACGATGCTTGTGAATTGAGCAAATAAACACATAAAATGCAGGAAAGTAAAGAAACTGATAGAATCATGCATCAAGAAAAGAGAGACAAGGATTTGATTACGGAGTTCACCAGATTCTGGCTACGTCTCCGGATCCGCAAAATAGCGTGATCAATGCCATTACTATGATGCAACTGCTTTTACATCACCATGGTCTTTCACTGAGTTACAATCCGCTTCCCACTGAAACACTGCAATGACAGGATTTATCTGGCACATGTTCGTGCCTAACTCCTTCGCCACCTTTACAATGCTATCAAGCAATAAAGCTGCAACTCTCTCTCTCAACAAGAGTACATAGGCATCAAGCCTTTACAAATGACTCAAAAGTCATACAAAATCTCTCAAATGGACTCACTAAGTTATTATCTCTTCTCCCTAGAGACCACTTAGCCCATTACAAGAAAATTCTCACTTCCCCATAAACCCTTTACTAAGAGCAACAAAACTCTCCAAGAGCTAAGAAATGAGAACACACTTTACAAGAATTTCCCCAATTCTCCCAAGAGAAAATTCTCACAAGACTCCTCAAATCTCCTTAATCCGAATGACACTCTCCCTGAATCCGAATGAAAAGCACTCTCACCATCTCCCTTTATATACATAAAGTTAGCCTAATTAGGCTTAACCATCAAATTAATGATTTAACCACCTCTAACAACTCGGACAATAGCAATTTTATTCTTTACATTCTTTTTGTTTAGGTGGTTGGAGTGAATCTTTGCCATTTAGCCTTATTTTTTTAGGCTCAGCCAACAAACCTTAAACAAAACA
>VDFB02270273.1:0-14742 GCA_007258455.2 Sequoia sempervirens | reverse complement strand
ATAATGCATGTAATTTTTAGTGTATTATGTTTACTATTTTTGGAAAAATAACAAAAAGATCATTTTATAATTGTTGCATTACATTCTACCTCTATCTCTCCTAGACAACTTTGACAACAATGTCAAGCAAGTTATATATGATCTTGGAAAATACATGAGGTAAGTAGCAATATCTATTCAATTCATTGTATACATCTTATAATTTCCATTTGTTTTACTTGTTATGTAATACACTGTATATTTTTGTTAAATCTCGTTAATATATTTGTGCCTTCAATCACTTGTAGATGGTTGTCATCTAAAGAAATCCATAAAGAAGATATAAATTATTGGAAGAGAAAAATTCCTCGTCTAATGTGTGAAATGAAAAAGTGTTTACCTTTGACATTTTTCAATGCACAAGAACACTACCTCATACACCAAGTTGAGGAGATTGAATTGTGTGGATTTGTACACACAAGGTCAATGTGGATGGTTGAGAGGCACTTGAAATTTTTGAAGACTTTGGTTAAACAAAGAGCACATCCTGAGGGTTCTATGGTGGAGGGATATATGGTATACCAGACCATGGTGTACATTAGTGAATATCTTCCTAAGTTTGCAACAAATATCCATGTAGATTGCATTTGGGATCCCAACTCCATTAACAAATTCAAAGGGGAGTACGTGGGAAAGGTAGATTGAGGAAAGTGAAATTAATTATAAGATGGTCATGGGTGTTAGACCACATTTGCATATATGGTTTTTATGTATATTGTACTTATTTAATTTTTAATCTTCAATATACATCAATTATAAATTAAGGTCGTATATTGTGGTATTTAACTAATTATACGCCATTTGTGAATTTGAATTTTTTTGATACAGTTGGTCGAGAGTGGGATGCACTACATTTGTACGTCGCAAATAATCTTGATTGGATGACGGTATGGATTGAACGATGTCAACAATATGTTCGTGCATTAACATGGGAAGGTGTTGCTTCATTGGTTAAAGAAGCTCATCATAATGGAGATTCCAATGTTACACAAAGGGAAATTGATTTAGCATATGGTTTAAGAGATAATTAGGTATGTATAAATATATTAATCACCCATATTATTTAATTATTTTCAATTATATTGATGTATATATGTTGAGATTGTTTTCTTTGCATACATTTGGCCAAGAATAAATATGTTTATCAACTAACGATATTGCAATAATTTTTACATGTTTGACATATTGCAGGTGAAACACCACAAGCCTATGTGGTGCAATGGTCATAAATTTCAAATCAAAATGTTGGATGACATGAAGAAAACTTGTGATTCTGGTATAACTGCAGTCTTTCAGGTGATTAATGTTTTATCTAGAAGCAGCATACATCCAGAAGTCTTAGAAAATCAATACTATGGGATTTTGGATGATATACTTGAGTGTGACTTTAAGTCCTTGAGATTAATTTTGTTTGTCGTCCTATGGTACAGGCTACGATTGAATGAAAATGATTCCGAGAGAACTGTTATTGAACATGATAATGGATTTACCATGGTTAATACAAGGTTGATTGAGCGAGCTAGAAATGAACCCTATGTTCTTCCAAGCCAATGTGAGTAGCTATTTTACTTTGAGGTTCCAGGTAAACCGGGTTGGTCATTTGTTGTTAGACATGATCCAAGAGGAAGGTAGATAAATTATAATGTGGTGGAAGAAGAAGATGCTGAAGAACTAGAAGATGATGTAGATGATGATTAGGATCAACAGTTAGTTGATGATGTCCCTCGTGAAGATGTCGAAGAGGAGGAACTAGATCATGATGATGTAGGAGTTAATTTTCATGAAGATAATATCCATGTGGATGATGACATTATCAAAACTTATATCAATGATGATGATGATGATATGACCAATCCTTACAATGTCGAATCTTGATCGGATGATACAGAAACAAAAATTGGATGAAGAAGAAGATAAATGACATTGAAATGTATGAGTTATGTGATTGTATTATCTATTTGATATTAATTTCTTGATAGAATTATATTTGACTTATGTGGTTACATAATTAATTCATATTTTTTAAATTTTTATGTCATTACATAATTAATTTAATGATGTACTTTTTAATGTTTGAAAGGTCAAAAAACTAAAACATTTCAATAGTGATGTTAACAACCTTGAAATTAGTGTGTTTTATGTTTCATGTGATCATAAAGATTAAAAGTGGTTGTGAATGGTTGTTTAGTGGTTGATATGAAGACCTTTAAAGAGGCGTGAAAGTGATCATTGTAATGGTTGTTGTTGATGGTTGAAAGGATTTTAAAATACAAGCTCTTTGGCATTTAAAATCTTTGTTTTTCTTCAAAATTTCTGTATTTTTCCTATTATGCAGCAACTGCGGTCACATACTACAATATATTTGATGTGAAATAAATTCAGTCATGAAGATATGTATTAGCTTTGATTTGAATCTGATTTGAGGGGGCTTAAAGTACGTTGATTTGAGTTAAGAAAGCTACATTTCTTTACGCTGAAACTAGTTTAAGAACTACGGGTTAAGGGTTTTAGGTTGGGTAGAGGGGAAGAGATAGAGGGATTTAGTGAGTGAGAGAACCCTAGAGAGGGAGGGATGGGGAGGGAGAAGCAGAATGGAAATGCGCGAAGTGAGTGAAGACGAAAGGAGTGGTCTCGAGGAAGGGGAGAACAATGTAGAAAGAGGAGAGTGGGAGAGAATGAGAAACAGCGAGGGTTAAATTAGAGGTTTAAAGGTTTAGGGTTTAGAGTTTAAAGGAGTGAGAGAGCAATGAGGGAATTAAAGTGAGAGAGGGCGAGAGAAGGTAGTAAGGAATTGCAGGGGTTCTGGTATTTTAGTTTGTCAGGTTTGAGATAGCAGAAAGGCCTGGTTGCAGATGTGACAAAGCTTTAGCCAGATTGGTGTGAAGTAAATCATATGGTGTTTTGGATCAATTTCCTGTGGGAAGGGATTGGTCTTGATGTGAGGAAAAACCCTAGGGGAGGGATTAGTGTATAATTGTTCCAACATAGCCTAATGGAGCTTCAATTTTTTCTCCTTGTGTTGCTTTCTTGTCCTGTCTTATGTTACAAGTCTTTTATGGTGTTGGGAAAATCCTCAGGTTGGGTTTTTTTCTTTGTCTTCATGTTAAACCCTATTGTTTATCTTACACCTTGGGTGGGATCTATTTTGCTGTTACTTTTTGAGGGGTTTTAAAAACAACTTATGCCCCATCATTTCATCTAGGCTGGGTCCTATTGGTCTTATTGTTTTAATTCCTTCACATGATTTTATTTTTCCCTAAGTCTTGGATGGCCTGCTTCATCATTTAAAAAAAACTTGTTATTCATCGTCTACCTAGTGATGCTCCCTCTTTCTTTTAATAAATGTTTTATTTTGTAGGGGGAAAAATTTGTGTGACCATTGAGCAATTATCATTTGATCTCAGCTGCTCCCTTCCATCCCATGATGACCCCACCAAACAACTTTGGTTGATTGCGATATCGTGGGCAAGTGCCACGTGTCTCATCTGGTGAAGTCAAAGGAACAATGAAATACTTTGGTAAATTGATTTTCCTTTAATACATTATGTAGCAGGTTACTAAAGCATTTGTGAGATGCACATGTTTCAAATTAGAGGATATCTTATGATCTCAGTGGGGAAGATGCTTGATAGTTAATGGCAAAGCTGGCGATTGTATTGAAAGAACAAGATTACCAATGATCAAGATCTACGATTGCCCACTATCGTGTGAGCGGAAGTTGCAAGGTCTTTATTGATCATTATATCATGGGCAAACGCCACGTGGATTTCCTTGGTAGCATATGGTATGGCGGCCCCTTATGGCCATGTGGACAATTTTTTCAGTTGTTTTGAAGGTAGTCATTTGATGATCTAATCAAAGTTAAGGATCAACGACTAATATTTAAATCTGCATCAAATACGATTGGAGCCATTTGTACAGTGCGCGAGCGAGATTTAATGGTCGATGAGACACTTGCTGGCATGATTTGATCAAAATAAAAACAATTATCCTACTTTTATTGAATCATAAAGCATTCAAGTATCTTTGTGAATTAGTCTTGAAGTTGAAGATGAAGTTAACAATTGCTACAGCAATAAGTTGGAGTTTATGTAAACACAAAGTCGTGAGTTAATTTTCATGTGTCCTGGTTATTTTGAACCTGAATTTGGGGAAAAAAATTATGTGCTTGTCATAGGGCTTGTTGCTAAATTTTTTAGGGCTATAGATTAACTGAATTGTGAGAAACTACATGGTTTTGTTCTGTAATTTCTTATTTCTAGTTAGTCCTAGTGGTTTAAAGTTTGAAATTGTAAAGAGGCCCTAGTTTATCTAAGATGGCTCCACCAAAGAAACATTCAAGCCAAATTGATTATTTAAATAGGAACCTATATGATGACTTCTTGGATCAATTTCCCTTGTCAACAAATGATAGGAAGAAGGGATCGGTTTTGATGCGAGGAAAATTCCTAGGGGAAGGGTTAGTATATAGTTGTTCCAATATGGCTGATGTTAGTGTTCCTCTCACAGGTTTTGAGATGTTCAGATTGTGGTATGGATAGGGTAATTTTCCTCAACCCTTTTCAAACGACTGGATGTATGATTTGGGAATCTAGTGGCACCAAATGTGTTCCCTGATGTAGACATGCTTAGGGTAGTTGCTGCATGATATGACCTTGTCACATAGGTAATTAGAGATAATGATGGAAGGGTTATGTTATGCACTAGTAGAGAAGAATTCCAACAGGTTTTTGATTTGAGTGATCCTAGTGTGTACTTGGTTTCGATCAATCTTGAGGAGATGAAGCAGGAATATGGGAAGTTGAAGTCACTTTTTAAAGCCATGTTGCTGCCACCTCATTAGGCTAGGGTAGGAGATTCAAGATTTCATATTATCCCTAGTGACCAAGAACCTTTCATATTAAACTATTTTTTAAATTATTTCTTGGCCACTTTTTATTCGTTATGCCAAATTCTAGATTTCAATCCTAGTACTATGATTCCCATTGCTTACATGTTCATGGGGGTGCAAATACAACACCCTGACTTCTCTGTAACTTATGATTTTTCTTCTTTCTTGGCTGAAAGGATACATGAAAGGTTTTTGAAGTTGCAAAAAATGATATAGGCACTCAATTATTTTGGTATTATTTGTTTATGTATATGTTCTTGTTCAAGAATGCTGAATTTTTCTCTGAGAAGATGGAATTAAGGCAATTAGTTGATGGAGAAAGATTTCCAGTATAGGTATGGGTTGTAGATTTATCTTGTAATAAGGAAAGCACCGGTTATGTGCAATTTGATAATTGTTTTGCTTCTAGATTGAGGGCTAGACTGATGGTGAATGTACCTAGGATTCTCAAGGAATTGCATGATTTTATTAGACCAAAGGGGAGGAGGATAGAATTGAAAGTCTTCCATAACTGGGTTGAAATTATTCCATACCTAGTCAGCACTGTTTTGAGGGTGTGTGGTTTTCAAGGGACCCTTCATATATTTCCATACAATGTGCCACCAAGAGTCGGGTTTGCAGAGGTTGTGTGGTAGATTGGTTGTATCCATGAGGACAACCTTATTGGGAAGGATAAAGGAAGTTTTTTCCTAGATTATATAGCGGTATCAGATTTTGTATTTTCAAAAGGAGAATGGGTGCATTTTAGAAAATTCTTTGAAGATTACCATTTGAGGTGTGGTCCAAAGCAGCTGTTGGAAATATGTGCCTCAATCATCATAGGCTGAAACCTCCATTGGAGCCATGTCGGTGTGACAACTCTTATGTATAGCTGACTAGCAGTTTGGAACACCATGTTTTATAGAGGTCGATGTGACCTTGGAGGAGTCTCACCAAATGGTTACTCTTTGAAGCCTTCATTGTGACATGTAGTGTTCAGGGTGACCTCTTACCACTCTTGGAGATATTTGGCCGACATACCATTCTATCGCTTATTGTGGAGAACCTTGGCCGAAAGGCTTAGTTTGGGAAGAAGTCTGGATGATGTGTTAAATTCTCACCGATAGTATTTTATGTATTGAATTCTTCAAGTTAACTAAGGGTTTTCACTAAGAAGTCTCAGTGACAGTGTTTGGTTTGAGGTCTTTTGGGTAACTCAAAGGGCTTCGGGAAGAAGTCCCAATGAACGGAGAATGTCTCATTGACAGGAATACATATGATGTCTTCACGATAACATAAAGATCTTGGTGTGAGGTCTTAGTGATAGATGAAAGTCTTGCCGAAAGGGACATACTCGGGAGTCATCGATGTAACACAATGGTTTCGGTAAGAAGTACTAGCAACTTTGGTGAGTCTTGCTGATGATGAGAAGTCTTTGGTGTAACTTAAAGACCTCGAAGTAAATTCTTAATGAAGTTGATATGTCTTGGTGACTGTTGATGACTTCGGGGTGACATTTGTGGTCTCAGAGAAACCTCTTGGCGATATTAATAAGTCTTGCTGACTATTGTTTGACAATCGGTATAACATGTGACTTCGGTATAACTCTTAATGACTCAGCGTGAGGTCCTGGTGAGAACAATAGTCTTGCCAAATGGTAAACTCACATCTATGAGATTTTTGGACCTCGCTATAACCTCCTGGTGAAAGTGATAGGTCTCACCGACTACTTGGTGCTTCGGCATAACACATGAAAGCTCAATAGAATGTCTTGGCGATAACGATAACTCTTGGGAACATCGATATGAAGCTTTTAGGGCATTGGGGAGACACTTCTTGTGTCTAACCAAAATTCCAATACAATGTAAAATTTGTTGAGTGTTTGACTGTTCGATGTCAAGTCTCATGGACAAATAGGAGAAGCCAAATCTGAATAGTTGGAAGATTCTTCATTGTGATGGTTCTGTGAGGAAGCTCGACGGACATGGAATGACATTGTTATACTTTGTGATTGCAAATTGTGATTGGTTGGTTGAATCAGCGGATTTGTTGAGTGATTGTATCAATGGATGAATTCTATTCTATGCAGACTGTAACTTGAAGGTTCCTATACAAGTTTGTTCATGGTGAATTTTGATGTAAAATGATACGAGAAAGATAAGTCTAACATTTGTATGTAATCTCCATTACTGTAATACAAAGTGATTTCTCTTGGTGTGGTGGGTTTTTTCTCCCGTAAGGGTTTTCCCACATATATCTAGTGTTCATGTGTGATTGTCTAATTCTTTGTTTTTTATATTTAATTCAAGTGCATCTTAATTGGACTATAATTGAAAAATTAAAAGTATATTTGCATTCTTCCCTTAGGTATTGATGTTAGGAGAGTTTTTTCCACATCTAATTTTCCTTACGAGTGGTATTAGAGCCTAGCCAGTTGTGTTATCCTTGTGGGTATGTTGGGTTTTTTGTGTTAATTCTATTCAGTGGGAGTCCTGTAGAAGTTTGTCAATTTCTAATTATAGATTGAGATGGCTAGCACATCAGGAAAGTTTGAAATAGAGAAGTTCAATGGTAGAAAATTTGAGTTGTGGAAACTCAAAATGGAGGATCTCTTAGTGGATCGTGATTTGTGGCTTGTTATGTCTGGAACTAAACCTACAAGCATGAAGCAAGAAGATTGGGACCTTGCAAATAGAAAGTCTAAGGGGCTGATAAACCTACAGGAAAGTTTGAAATAGAGAAGTTCAATGGTGGCAAATTTGAGTTGTGGAAACTCAAAATGGAGGATCTCTTAGTGGATCGTGATCTATGGCTTGTTATGTCTGGAACTAACCCTACAGGCATGAAGCAAGAAGATTGGGACCTTGCAAATAGAAAGTCTAAGGGGCTTGGCAGACTCCATTCTTCTCAATGTGCAAGAAGAGAAGACTGCATCTTCCTTGTGGAAGAGACTAATGTCTATTTATCAGGGGAAGTCCTTGGTGAATGAAATGTTCTTGAGGAAGAAACTGTACTCTTTGAGAATGCAGGAAGGAGGGTTTGTAGTTGATCATTTGAACACATTTAACATGTTGCTTGCTCAATTAACATTTGTTGGTGTGAAGACTGAAGAAGAGGATCGTTGTATGCTATTATTATGTTCTTTGCTAGACTCATGGGATCATCTAGTGATGGCTATTGGGATTACAACATCCAGCTTCAAGATGGAAGATGTTGGTTCTTTGCTGTCAGAAGAAATGAGAAGGAAATATTTTGAGATGGCGAAGGAAGCTCTTGCTATTAGAGGAAGGTCAAAAGAGAAAGGCAAGAAGAAGGACAAGAAGTCCAAATCAAAATCAGAGGGGAGATCAAAGTGTCCTGGCAAAAAGTCCAAGGTGAAGTGTTGGAACTATGGGCAACCTGGTCATGTCTGGAAGGATTGTAAAGAGGAGAAAAAGAAGAAGAAGGGCTCTTTCGATAATGGTTCTTCTCATAGTGATGGCGATGCCTTCATTACAGCCTTGGATACTTAGGCATTAGATGATATCTAGCTAATTGATTCTGGAGTATCTTTCCACATGACCTCTCATAGAGAGTGGTTTACGAAGTATGAAGAATACAATGGTGGAAAGGTGCACTTGGAAAGTGAATCAAATTTAGAGATTGTTCATTGTGGAAGAGTTAGAATCCAATTCCTCGATGGAAGAGTGATGGGAATCAATAATGTAATGCATATACTAGGTCTGGCTCGAAAACTACTTTCTGTAAGTATGCTGAATGATATTGGAGTGCAAGTCACGTTCTCTAGAAATGGCTGCAAGATGTCTAGAGGTTCAATGGTGCTGGTTAGAGGTGCTCAAATTGGTACCCTATACAAGCTAGATGCACAGGTTGTTCAATGTAACAGTGTCTCTGTAAAGTCACTGAAAGTTGCTCATGGAGGTAAAGAGGGAAATATCCCTAATTATGTAAACTCTATCAAAGTAAAACTTCTAGTAGAGAAGACTATCCTCTGGCATCATAGGCTTGGCCACATTGGAGAGAAAGGTTTAAAAACCTTGAAGAACAAAAACCTGGTTGAGGGGCTTGAAGATTTTAACCTTGAATTTGAATTCTGTGAACATTGTATATATGGAAAGCAACACCGTGTTCCTTTTTATTCCAATCATAAATCTTTTGGTTTGCTAGATTATATCCATTATGATGTTTTTGGTCTAGTGGATGTTCCTTCTTTGTCTAAGTCAAGATACTATTTGTCATTCATTGATGATTATTCAAGAAGAGAATTTGTTTATTTTTTGAAAAGTAAATCAGAAGTGTTCAGTCAATTTAAGGAATTTAAGAACTTTGTTGAAAATTAGACAGGTAGAAAAATGAAATTTTTAAGGACTGATAATGGTGGTGAATTCTCTTCTGATGAATTTGATAGGTATTGCAAAGACCATGGGATTAAAAGACATAAGACTACACCTTATACTCCACAACAGAATGGAGTTGCAGAGAGGTTCAATAGGACAGTGATGGAGAGAGCACGAAGTATGCTTAGTAATGTTGGCTTGGAGGAGAAGTTATGGGCTGAGGATGTATCTACTGCATGTTACCTAATAAATCATTCTCCTAATTCTTCTCTTGTTGAGAAAACACCTTTGGAAGCGTGGTCTGGTAAGAAGCCCTCTTTAAGACATATTCGTGTATTTGGTTGTGAGGCATATGCTCATGTGTTGGATGTGAAAAGATCTAAACTGGAGAACAAGACTATCAAATGTATTTTTATTGGCTATAGTGTTGTCATAAAATGGTACAAGCTTTGGAATCCTGATATAGAGAAGGTTGTATACAACAGAAGTGTAATCTTTCATGCGTTGAAACCTTCCACTTTGGATCTGCAGTCAGAGACAAAGTCAAAAAACAATAAGGATGTATCTGTAATTCCTCCTACACCTAAGAAAGAGGAATTGAAAATTCAAAATGTACCTAAAACTAAGGAGAGCTCAAGCAGTTCTGAAAGTTTTGAAGAAGAAGAACCTCAGCCTCAGCAAGTGAGGAGGTCAACCCATGAAAGAAAACAACTAGATAGGTATGGGTTCTCTTTGATAGATTCTACTTGTACCTATGCTTTGATTTCTAGCACTGATGAGCATAGGACTTTAAAAAAGGCATTTAGAATGTCTTATTCAAACTCTTGGTTGGAAGCCATGAATGAAGAAATGGCATCATTAGAGAAAAATGAAACTTGGAGTTTGGTTCCCTTGCCTAAAGGCAGAAAAGTTGTTGGCTGCAAATGGGTATTTAAGAAGAAGATTGGTCTGGATGGCAGTGTGGAAAAGTACAAGGCTAGAATGGTTGTAAAGGGTTATTCCTAGGTAGAGGGAATTGATTATGTGGAGATTTTTTCTCCTGTAGCTAAGCTGGCATCTATCAGATTTCTTTTTTCACTTGCAGCAGCGTATGACTTAGAGGTCGAACAAATGGATGTGAAGACAACATTTCTTCATGGTGATTTTGAAGAAGAGATTTACATGTCCCAGCCTGAGCACTTTCCTCAATTGGTTAAAAGGATGAAATTAGCTGATATCATGATGATTTTGGGTAGTATAGATATCATTATGGGAGAGGTTGATCGTTAAAATGGTGATTAATATAGCAAATTTTGAAGAACAAGCTATCAATTTATTTTATCGATTGGGATTTCAAAAGAAATCTTTAGTCTTATATGGATTCTAATTGACATAAGTATCCTTCTATTGGGAATTACGATAGGATTATTAGTTATTGTATGGCTCGAAAGAAAAATATCTGCGGGAATACAACAACGTATTGGACCTGAATACGCCGGTCCTTTGGGAATTATTCAAGCTTTGACAGATGGAATCAAACTACTGCTAAAAGAGGATATTATTCCATCTAGGGGGGATATTTGGTTATTTAGTATTGGACCAGTGGTAGTGGTCATACCTATTTTTTTAGGATATTTAGTAGTTCCCTTTGGTCACCACATTGTTTTAATTGATCTTAGTATAGGCATTTTTTTTTGGATTGCCATTTCAAGTATTGCTCCCCTTGGACTGCTTATAGCAGGCTATGGATCAAATAATAAATATTCTTTTTCAGGTGGTCTCTGAGTTGCTGCTCAAGCTATTAGTTACGAAATATCTAATAGGGTAGAAAAATCCTATTTTATTTTTGGTCTATTTGGTTTGGTATAATGGATACCTATCTATCCATTTTTTACTCTATTATATAGAATCATTTATATATTATATTATTCCTCTTTCACACTAAAAATGATTTTGGTATCTATATTGAAGTAGGTATTATATTATTAATGTCTAAATATTGCATTGTTTACTCATTATATTCTTTTTTAAACATTTTATTTATTTTTTATTAAACAAAAAAAATGAAGAAACCCAAAAAACCGTGGCCTATGGACCCTATCGAAAACAATCGAGAAAGAGTTTGGTTCTTTAGCATTCAGTCAAAATTTAAAGATAACATGATGGAAATATTCATTCCATGGAACGAATCTAATTTGGTGAGATTGCTAAGTCAAATATTTTCTGGTCGAGAAAATGTTGTTAAGCTTTTTGACTTTTTGATTCTTAGTACATTACTTATATGGGATATACGTATATTTGTTTGCAAAGGTCAAGCAAGAAAAGTTGTAATGATAATAGCATTTCTATTACTTTTCTATTTTTTAAGTACTCAAGCTTTAATTGAAAGAGACAAATCATCATATAATTTGATGAAGATATTTCCATCTGTACAACATTTTGGAGCTAGAAAGGAAAATTTGTTGCTCGTTCCGCATCTATTTATGTCTTTTCCAAAAAACAAAAGGAGATATCAACATCATTTTCTCGATCCAAAAAAACATGTTTGGATTTTATCTAGGTCTAACACAAATCTGAATCATAAAAATGATCAAATCTTAGAGAACCAAGGAACAATAAGTTGGGAAAGTCCTTCGGAGAAGGAATTGAATAACATTGAATGGGAGATTGATTCATCTTGGGAACAACTTGAAAACCTTGATGAACGGAGGAAATCGGTACTTATTAAAAACTCATTTATTGATATTGAGGCACTAGAAAGCAAAATTGAGCAACTAGAAAAGAATTTAGTTCAAACAGAAGAATTGGATTTCTCATTACAACACGAACCAACATGAAGTTTGTCGAACTGCACGGGTTTTTTTAGAACCATTTCTTAGATTATTTGAAATGTATTACATAATATTCTTTTATTCATTTCTGTGTTAAGTAATAGATGAAACATGGAATTAATATAATAAATGATAATGAATCATTCAAGAGGGGAGAGAAGCGATTAGTAAATTGATAATAAATAGAAGAATTTGATCTATTTAAACATGAATCTATTTATGTTTCTATTTTCTGAATATGATACTTTTTGGATATATTTATCCATATCCAACCTTATTCTGATTCTAGCATTCTCAATTTCCAGAAGTTTGGCTCCAATAAGTAAAGGGCCGGAAAAAGCCACTAGTTATGAATCAGGTATAGAACCACTGGGAGATACTGGATCCAATTTAGAATTCGTTATTATATGTTTGCTTTAGTTTTGTTGTTTTTGATGTGGAAATAGTCTTTCTCTATCCGTGGGCTATGAGTTTTGATATTTTGGGTCTATTTACATTTATAGAAGCTTTTATTTTCATGATTATCTTAATTGTTGGTTTAGTTTATGCATGGAGAAAAGGAGCATTGGAATGGTCTTAACTCCCAAATTTCGGAGTGGTAAAAGGCAAGTAGAAAATTATCTAAATCTAAAGCCAACAATAAATCCTATAGAATCCTCTTTACTTGATCAAGCAACTCCAAATTTAGTGATTTCAACTACTCTAAATGATCTGTCCAATTGGGTGAGACTCTCTAGTTTATGGCCACTCCTTTATGGTACTAGTTGTTGTTTTATCAAATTTGCTTCATTAATAGGTTTATGATTCGACTTTGATCATTACAGTTTGGTGCCAAGATCCAGTCCTAGGCAAGCTGACCTTCTTATAACAACCGGAACTGTGACCATGAAAATGGCTCCTTCTTTAGTGAGATTATATGAACAGATGCCCGAACCAAAATATGTAATTGCTATGGGAGCCTGTACTATTACAGGAGGAATGTTTAGTACAAATTCTTATAGTACCATTCACAGAGTAGATAAGTTAATTCCCATGGATATCTATTTGTCAGGTTGTACTCCTAAACCAAAAGCTATTATAGATGCAAAAGCATAGATCTAGAGATTCCCGAATAGGTTAACATCCCAAATTGATTATAAACCAAGTTATCATTGCAAACCCCAAGATTTTATCTCTATAAAAGATAAACAAAGATTGAGAAATATAATTAATAAAAATATAGTTAATTTCAAGAAGGATAAAATGAGGGTGCCACCCCATTTAAAGCTTATAAAAAAAAATCACAATATAATGGATTAGTTAAAAAAATAATAGATAATAGAAGGATCGGTTTGAAGATTAATGAATTATTGGTCGTAGAATACTATTCCCGTAAAGTTTAAATGGAGAATGAAACTAAAGGATTTCTCCACATCTGTCCCTCTGTATGTTACATAACAATGTTATTGTCAATAACACATTGATTGATAATTTCTTTTTTTTTCAACTATTATTTTCCTTTTCCATACCGATATTCATTCGGAATAGAAGGAGATTGTGGGAGGATAAAATCATCCTAGTGGGTTTAGATCCATGAGAAAACAATGCAAAAAAGAATAAGATGAATATACAGAAAGAGAGGGATTCGAACCCTCGGTAAACAGAAGCCTACATAGCAGTTCCAATACTACGCCTTGAACCGCTCAGCCATCTTTCCTACCCGATCTCTTCATTTGAATCAAAAAAATGAAGACTTACTTCCTTTTGCATAAGTAAAGTATTTTGGAAATCTGGCATAAAGACAAAAGAGTATTTTACCATACTTCTTCTTTTCTTCTTATTTCAAGAGATTTTTCTTTTTATCAATCTGATCCAATGATTTTATTTTATCTTATTCGGGTTTATATTGCACGATCCAATTGTGAAATTGAGCCGGATCTACTGATCCATAATGATCATATATATATATATATTATGAATAATTCTTCGGTAAGAATTAATGGTACAAATTAATTAATAATGACTATATTTTTATATACTCAATATATTATATGTGTTATAATGGGTATGCACGCACAATCATTTCGTTCTCATTATGCATGCAATGATCTTTTCACTTACTCGTTTGCTCGTTGGGATCACGAGCATACGAGTGCGAGACTTATTGAGTTCGCAGAATATAGAGAAACATTTTAGACAATTTTTTTGATTAGTTCATCAATAAATTGAATGAAGATTTATTTCAAATATTTCCAATTTCTCTTTATTCAGAGAAAATTGGAATGTTCACATATTTCATTTACGATCGTAAGGAAATCCATTTATTATGCTATTGTACATTGGAAAATCATTTTGTTCATGGAATCATTCCCGTAGGGGGAATGAAAAAAATTATCAAATTTATAATTGACTATGCCTAGATCTCAGAGAAATGACAATTTTATCGACAAGACTTTCACAATTGTAGCGGATATATTATTGCAAATAATCCCAATGGCTTCAGGGGTAAAAAAGGCATTTACCTATTACAGAGATGGTGTGATTTGATATTTTTTCCTTTCTACTTTTTCTCGTTATCGTGGAATGGTGGGATATTTATTAAGTTAAGTTAAAGAAAACTTACGCTTAGTGAAGGTGAGTTTTAGAAATAGAACAATTCTTTATGTCGTGTATCCCCAATTTATGCAGCCTTAGATGCTTTGATCTT
>VDFB02270272.1:0-48700 GCA_007258455.2 Sequoia sempervirens | reverse complement strand
TTTATTTTTCGTTGGTTTTATCAGACTTTAAAGATACTTTTGAACATACTTCTTGACTATAGTCCATGTTATATTATCCTTTTTGTATCTATTATATGAACCTAAGACTTGAAAGCATGATGATGGAATTACAGTTTAATATATTAGCATGAAGTGGTTTATATGAATATGTGCATGAAAATGTGGATGGAAAGTTATGTTTAATTCTAATGGTTATCCTTGTGTATATATTATGCGAAACTAACTTTTTTGCAGAAAAAAGAGGAACCATGATGCACAACTATTGTGGGATGAACCCGTAGCAAAAGGAGCATTGAATACAAGAATAGGGGATGTTGCAGAAATAGTTGAACATGGTGGTTATTGGCCAAAGGAATTCATAAAGATAGAGAACACATTGTCATGACAGTTAATAAACACTAAAGAAGAGGTCTTCTATGATTTGGAACTTTGACAGATGGACATATAATTTAAAGTAATTTGTTTGGAAGAGTTCTATTCTTTTTAGGATTCTTTCTTTTCAATTATAGATTGAATAAGTCTAGTTCTTAAAGCCACGTTCTAGATATCTGGAAGTGGAATTAATGATTTTGGTTTTAGTTGTTACTTTCAATAAAGACTCCCTTAGTTTGTATATAATTGATGGTTGAGTCTATAGTTTAGTTAGTTGGATGTTTTGTAAAGTTCATACTATATGTGATTTTCCAGTTGAAACATGAATCTATAGAATGGTTAAATCCAATTTGTGAGAGTTTATGTAATCTTTTACTTTATGCAATAAATGAAGTTTAGTTCATGAGATGTGTGATATCTACTAGTTAGATTGTGCTTAGCTAAGTGGGAATAGTTACTTGAGCAAGCCACTCAAGGTATTGTTCTCCACTTCATTTCAGTTATTCATTTATGTCAATAGTTAATATTAGTTTACTGTTATTTATGAATTGTAGATTCTATTTCTTATTTATTATGAGTGATGCCTAGGAACATGCATGGAATAGCTATTAATGACACTCTAAAGGATAGTTTAAATGCTGCAATAATTTCAGTCAAGTTTTCAATTCATTTTCATTAGAAATAGTTTAGTTACAGTCGTTACTGTAGGTACCCATAGCAACTAAGGTTCAATTTTACTTTTGTTGTTTTATAGTTTCTATAAATTTCCAATAGCTAGAATAACTTTTAGCAGGTTAGTTTGAGTAGTTTGAGTCCATGAAGGCATATATCTTGTTGCACCATCATAAGCTTACGTACCTTGGTTGATAATTTAATGTAGTCTTAAGTAGTGTCAAGTGGCCTATTCAGTTTGCTAACCCCCTGAATTGAGTGACCTTCACCAAGTTTACAAAAAAATTACTTAGACTCTACATTTTTTGGTGTTGTTTTCAGGGATGGTTCTAACTTTGTAGACCCATTTTTTTAGTTTTCATAGATAAATTTCCCTTCTTAAGTATTAGAACTATTAGAAACCACCTTTTTCAACATCAAGCTACTAACATTGTGTAGGGTCATGGCCATACACAGTTAAATTTAATGTTTGCAAAGGCAGAGATACCAAGGGAAGATTCCTCCCTTTAGGCATTCAAGATAGAGAAGATACTAGTGGTTTTGCTAAAATTATTGAGATTGTTGAAAGAGTAGACACTACCCTTCCATTTTCATCAACATCATCATCATTATCTTCTTCCACACCTACAGAAGGGACCTTCTAAACAATGGGGGATGCACCACCAGATGATCCAGAACATGGAACCTTTGAGTTCCCTATTATTGATCAAGCCAAAGCCACTGTGCTAAAGAATATAACACCATCAACATTATCGGTATTTTATGGCTTGTTAACAAAGTACCCAAATACTTTCTTCTTTGATTTTGATGTTTTGTGTAGAAGCTATGATTACACTACTGATGCACAACAACTCAAGCTCTTTCTAGCTACTCTGAAGGATGCTGCCCTCAGATGGCTTATGGGGCTTTCCCGAGATGTTGTCCTAGATTGGGAGACTATGAAGAAAAATTTCTTGGAGAAGTACAAGGACTATTGAAAAGGATTAGACTGAAGAAGAGATGACATTTTCTCAATGTCTCAAAAGGAGGATGAGCCACTAGAAGATTATATTGAGAGGTTTCAGTTTGCTTTGAAGAAAAACCCCCAGCATAAATTTTTAGAGGAATCCCTTAAGTTGGTATTTTTAAGGGGGATTAATGAAGACAATATGGATGCCCTCAACCTCATTGGAGGAGGGGATATTTCCAAAGGACTGTTTGAAGAAATTTTGAAAGTCTATAGGAATTATTCCAGGACTCTTTCCAAAAATCCAAGAGGGGAGAGGTCATCCATCACAAGTAAGTCCTCTAATGGGGCTTCTAAAGTTGAAATTGGTAATTTATTGTCCAACATGAAGCAGGACATAATAAGTCATCTAGCAACATAGCTGGACACACTCCATATCAAGAAAAAATAGGAGGAAGCAGAATTCATGCTCACTAAGTATTGTCCTAATTGTAGGAAGAGGAAGGCCAATTGTAAGTGCAAAAGAGTGGCCAGTATCCAGCAAGAAAAGATTGAAAAACTAGACTTCCAGCCAATGGAAGGAGATGATGGACAAATTTTCTACATATCACAAAGGAGGTCATGGTAGTAGAGACAAGGTATGCCACTAGACCCCCTTAGTTTTAATCCATCTTTCCCTTCTAATAATCAAAACTTTTCTACTTGGAACACTCAGCCCTGGAAAACAAACCAAAACTAGTGGCAGACTCCTCAACAATGGCAACAAGCCCAACCAAATTGGAACCAACAACCAAACCCATGGCCACAACACAATTTTCATAGTTCCAACTATAATCCACAATGGCCAAATCAACAAAATCCATGGAAACCTTAGTGGTAAAAAGGTCAACAATGGCAGCAACCCAATATGAATTACCACCAACCTATGCTACACCTTCCACCACAACAGCAAGATCTAATGCCTCCATCAAATCATCAATCTTAGCCACCTAAACCATCACAAATACCTATTCAATCTACACCTAACCCTAACACTAAGCATGTTCAGCAGGCTTATACTAACAAAGCTATGTAGTACCCAACTTATGGGGTAGAGGTGAGTGATGTCCACCTTAGATTAGGAAAGAAACTTGTTGGGCCTTCATCTCCCAAAATTATAGAAGTGGAGGACGAGGAACCTATAGCTAAGGCTTCTAATAAACCACCTTTGGAGCTTGAGAAAAACTAGGTACCACAAACTACTTCAAATCTTAAGCCATTGTTTCTTGAACACCTAGCTCTACAAAAGCATCACACACAAGTTGAGACTAACCTTTTAGGACAATTGAAAGATGTTAACATCAAAATTCCACTTATCCAGGCTATCAAAGATATTCCCATCTACACTAAGACAGTGAGAGATCTTTGTCTTAAGAATCTAGGTAGAAAGAAGAAAGATCCACAAGCAGTTCATGTTTTGGGGAATCTTGCAGACATCATGTTGGGAAATATTATAGTCCCTAAGTATACTGACCCTGGTAGTCCAGTTGTGGACATCAAGATCAATAGGACTCTTGTTAAGAACACTTTGATAGACTTGGGAGCAACTATCAATGTAATGACAAAAGAAACAATGCAGTTGCTTTAGTTGATCAACCTCGGGCCTACACAAACTATTTTGTAATTAGCTAATAGATCCATAGTTAAACTTGAAGTAATTATTGAAGATATAGTTATTGCATTGGACTCATGGGAATACCTTGCAAACTTCATAGTATTGCAACCTAAAGTTAATCTTGCAAGTTTCCCACTCATCCCAGGCAGGCCTTGGTTAGCAACAACTGATGCCTTCATAGGATGCAAATCTAGTAAGATGATCATATCCAATGGGACAATAACAAAGAACTTGGTTCTTTATCTATCTACTCAGCCATATGCAGATATGGAGCATTCCATTTGGCCCAATTTGGGAAAAGAAGAGGAAGATATCTATACTCTTCAGACATTCATGAATATTGAGCGTGGCCCTTTACTGGATGACCAAGATGAAGATGAGCTCATCGCTCATATTATACAAAATGATTGTGGTAAGAGCTCTTGACAATAGAATTGTCTCATATGTCTCCAAGACCCCTTGCAAAGTATTGTACCTATTGATTCTACTGAAGAAATATCTCAATTATTTCATTCACTACTTCCTCAGCAATGTTTTCCAATTATACCAAGCCTTGATCTCTCATTAGTTCAAGAGTTATCAAAGGAGTTGGAAATTATGCCAGGAAGGATGTTGAATATTAATAATGCCTTGAATGAAGAATAACAAAACTCTCTACAATCAGTGTTGTAGGCACATTCAGCTGCATATGCATGGGATTATCATGATATGAGAGGTATTGATCCTGATCTCTGCATGCATAGGATTTATATTAATGAAGGTTATAGACCAATCAGATAACCTCAAAGGCACATGAATCTAGCTCTAAGGGATATTGTAAAATTTGAACTTCAAAAGCTCTTAGATGTTGGTTTTATATACCCGATTTCATATAGTGAATGGGTTTCGCTATTGGTTATAGTTCCCAAGAAAGGAGGGAATGGAGATTATGTGTTGATTACAGAGAATTAAATACTGCTACAAGGAAGGATCATTTTCCATTTCCATTTATTGACCAAGTTCTTGATTCTTTGGTTGGAAAGAAATATTTTTCATTTCTTGATTGTTTCATTGGTTACAACTAGATGAAGATTGCACCATGAGATCAAGATAAGACCACATTCACCTGCCCCTGGGAAACTTATGCATATTCTATTTTACCCTTTGGCTTGTGTAATGGTCTAGCTATCTTTCAACATGCAATACTCAACATATTTTATGATTTTGCACATAACTGCATGGAGATATATATGGATGATTTCACCACTTATGTGAAACCTATGAGGAAGCTTTGAGTAACTTGGAGAAAGTGTTAAAAAGATGCAAGGAACACAATTTATCTCTCAACAATGAAAAGGGTTTCATGATGATGACAGAAGGCATTATGTTAGGAAACTTTATATCCAGTGAAGGTATACAGGTTGATTCAAACAAAACTGAGATTATATCTAATCTACATGTACCACAGAAGCAAAAGGATGTCAGAAGCTTCCTGGGACCTGAAGATTACTATAGGTGATTTATACAAGATTTCAGTAAGATTATTGCACCTTTGTTCACTTTTTTAACAAAGGATTTTGAATTTGATTGGACTGAGGGATGTGAACTTCATTTGAAAAACTAAAGGAAGCTTTAACACATGCACCAATTCTCAAAGGGCCGAACTGGAAATTGTCATTTCATATCTATACTGATGCATCTGACTTTTCCATTGGAGTTGTCCTAGGAAAAAGGAAGGAACTAAGGAATATGCAATTTATTACATCAGCAAGAACCTCCAAGGAGTAGAATTGAACTACACAGTCATAGAAAAAGAAATGCTTGCAGTTATCTATGCTATTAACAAGTTTAGAAATTATATAACTGGTTATCAGGTGTTCATGCATATAGATCATACAACTATTAGGTACTTGATGAAAAAATTGGTGGTAGGTGGTAGACTTGTAAGGTGGCTATTATTGCTGCAAGAATTTGACATAACAATTATTGACAAGCTTGGAAGAGATAATGGGGTTGTTGATTTCTTGTCTAGATTTCCTACTCAATCATCAGAGGGAGTTGTTGATGATTCCTTTCCTGATGATCATTTATTTTCTCTAAATTTGCACACACCATGGTATGCTGACATAGCAAACTATTTAGTTTCAAGACAGATTCCAAGTTACTTTTCTCTAAGAGAGAAAAGACAGTTGGTTCATAAATGCTTCCCTTATTGATGAATTTCTAGATTTTTGTTCTACACTGGTCCAAATAATATTATGAGAAGCTGTATTCAAGAGGATGAAGTGTTTGACATAATGAAAGCATTTTGTGATGAACCTTGTGGTGGAAATTTTGCATCCAAAAAGACAGCTTTCAAGATTTTGACAATAGGATATTATTAGCCAACATTACATAAGGAATCTATTAAATATACTAGAAACTATGATTGCTGCCAAAGGATGGGCAGACCTACAAGATCTAATGAAATGCCCTTACAACCCCTGCTAGCTTTAGCTCCTTTTGACAAATGGGGGATAGATTTTATTGGACCTATATCTCCTAGTTCAAATAATAAAGAATGCATATTGGTATGCATTGATTACTTAACCAAGTGGGTTGAAGTAAAAGCATTGCAATTTTCCAGGGATGGTAATGTTGCAAATTTTTTATATGAGGATATCTTCACTAGATATGGTGTGCCAAAAGAAATAGTGTCTGATCAAGGGCCACAATTCACAATAGACCTTATTGCAAAGTTGATGGAAGAATATTGGATCAGGCACAAGAAGTCTACCCCATATCATCCGCAAGCTAATGGACGGGTTGAGGTTACAAACAGGGAGATTGGAAATATATTGAAAAAGATAGTGTAGCTACATAGCAGAGATTGGGTATCCAAATTACCAGAAGCTATCTGGGCATACAGGACTACATGGAAAACAACAATAGGGTTTGTAGTCACCTAAAATTGACCATATCTTGTGACATTCACTTTTGACGTCATTTTTGACATCTTACAACACATTTTATTCTAAACCTCCCATAACCCATTTCATCATCCCTATTATTTAATCTCTAGCCAATTAATGAAATAAATTATATTTAATTAATTAATCCATTTATCATTTAACCAATTAATTAAATAAATTAGTGATAGTAGAATTCCACAATCCGTGTAGATTATTGTTAAAATTTCTAGATTAGATTGTGTCTAAATTTTTGCATCAACGTTTCGAATAACACTCTGTGATTCCACTATCTAGTTATCTTGATGATGAATCACAAAGTGTGATTCGAAACATTGATGCAAAAATTCAGACACAATCTAATCCAAAAATTTCAGCAATAATTAAATAAATTTTATTTAATTAATTAATCCACATTCCCCAAATAATTTAAATAAATTAAATATTTATTTAAATTAGTCCTTATTCTCTCACATCTCTTATAATTTAAATAATTCTAAACTATTTAAATTATTTTCCTAATTGACTTGATTCACTTTCTAAATCATCTCTCAAGATGACTTTATCACTTTCCAAATCACCTCTTAAGTTAACTCGATCCCCTTTCCATTCTCCTCTTTAGTTAACTTGATCCACCTTCCATTTCTTCTCCCAAGTTGCACAATCAACTTTCTAATTCCACTACCACTCACAAAAAAGAAAGTTTTATCCCTTCATCCTCCCATCTTCACCTATAAATTAACCCACAACTAAGCCATTTGCATGGATGAGCTTTCAAGTACCCTTACTCTGTCGAATTATTTCTACAATCTTTCATCCATCATCTTTCATCTATCTTTTTTCCTCTATCATCTTCATCTCAACGTTATGTTGTTGCAACTGTGAGCAACCAACATTCCTCTATCAACAATCCTTCAAAATCTTGCATTCTCATGCGAGGTTGAGAAGAGCAATGAAGATCAATCAAGTTTAGCATGGAGATCAGTTTGCATTTGAATTTATTACTTTTTATTTTCATGTTATCTTGTCTTTCATTGTGCATTGTTAGGGTTTCATTATAATTTGTTATGCATTTTCCCTAAATTTTTACCCTAGTACATTTGGTGAACCCAACGTCTCTTGATCTAATCATACGTTTTTGCAAGTTTTTCTTCTAAAAATTTGTGTTTATCTAACCCTCGTTTGTCAATTTTTGCAAGTGGATTGTTACAGTGATTGCAGGTTTTACAATCTTGCCACTATCTGGCTTCATAGTGTTCGACTATAGAATGTTCACAAGGAGGATTAGTTTTCTAAGATTTTACTTTTTAGATTAGAATAAAATTCTAATTTAGATTTGCTTTTTTTAGTTTAGATTTTAAGTTTTTTTTTCTAATTTGGTTTTAGTTTCTGATTTTTAATTTAGTCTTTTTTTTTCTTTAAATTTAGCTCAGCTCTGACCCTTAACCAGCTCAAATCCCCAAAACTGCCAACCAACCTAGACTCAACCCTTCAATCAGCCCAGACTCCCAAAGCCCCTAACTCCAGCCAGGCCTCCAACTCCAACTCCAATCAGACCTCAACCCTAACCCAGCCCAGACTCCAAAGCCCACCCAGCTCGACTCAACTCCCAACCCACCCAGATCTTGAACTCACAAATCAGCCCAGACTTCCAGCCTCAACTCCACAGATCTCCCAACCCAACCCAACTCTAGCTCCAACCCCTAACTCAGCCTAGACTTCAAGCCTCTGGGAACCCCAGTCAGACTCAAACCCAAACCTAACTTGAGACTTCAACCCTAACCCAGCCCAGACTCCCACCCTAACCCAGCCAGACTCCCAACTCCCAACCTGTCCCAGACTTCTTGAACCCTCAACCTAGCTTCCAGACTCCAACTCCTAACTCAGCCCAAACTTCTTAATAGATTGTATGTTTTTTACCTAATCTCACTTTGGCTTATAAGTTGTGCTTCTTGTGTCTTTCTAGATTTAGTGACTTGTAGGTGCATCTAAGGAGCTAGAAAAGCATTTAAAGCTATTTGCATAGTAATTTAAAAGAATAATCAAAAGTATATATCCCACCTCAATCATTGCCTGGCAAAACATACCTGGATCTGGGGCCCCAAAACAACCTCTACCAATCACACTCCAAAAATCTTGGGGGTCCAAAAATTCAACCAATACTCCACTGTCCTCTGACGGGATCCAAAAAGAATGAGTGCCTCCAATATTTCTCCCACACATCATACTTCAATGGAAAACTACCAAAACAGCAGTGAATCACGCATCTCAACTCAATTTGTTCATGGTCATACCTTTCTTAGGAGGATCTACTTTGGAGGCCACCTCCAAGGGATGTGGACTCTCAATTTAAGTGTGGAATCTAAAGACATGCTTTGGGAGTTAAATTTGTCATCTTGGCTAAGCCCCAAAGAACTCATACCTCATAGAAGTGAAGGTGAAGGGTGTGGGTTACCCCTTCTCCCAGTGGCAAGATTTTTCTTTCAAATCATCCCTAGCCAATCTCGTGCATCCTAGCTTGAGACCTAATTGGCCATACCCACTTGACTAGTTCTAGGACTTGTTAATGTGTCTTCTTCAAGTGTGTGCTTAATCATCATGTTCATGATTTCAATTTCAAAATTTCTTATGTGTCTTATGTGTGTGATTCATGTGTGTACATGTGTAATCATTTGTTTGCAAATTTCCATATCAAGTTATAAACACCAACACATAAACATATCATTCTAATCATCCTAATCATTCTCTTTCTAATCACATTCTAATCAATTTCATCCTAATCAATCCAAGTCATCCAATCTAATCATTCCACATCATCATCATCACCCTAATCTTAGTCAAGCACTTGCTAAAATGGTCCTAATCCTTAACAATCCTAGTCACAAGCCCAAGGCCATACTTTGAGGAGCACCTTCACCTAATCATGGAGATAATCCAAAACCATATGTCCTCTGAGGTGGGTAAAACTTTTCTCCTAGCGATGATGAGAACTTTGTAGATCCTAGTGATGATGAAAACTTTGTAGAAATCTTAGGTCATCTTAATGAGACTATTGACAAGGTAAATACCACATTAAGTTTGGAATCATACACCACTCCATCTACTAGTCCTCCATCACCATCTAATAAAATTCTTATCTCAAAGCATACTAGTCCTACACCAACACCACCATCCAACTTCCCAAGCTCTAATCCATCAACCAAAGAATCCTTTGATGATTTTCTCCAAAGACTACTAGCATGGAATAGACCATCCCCATGCCAAGCACCCATTAATGAGCTTACCAAAGAACCTTAGAATTCCATTCCTATTCCTCCAACTCTATCATATGTGGTCCACAACCTATTGATCTTATATGTATAAGTCAAAGTCCATCATGCCCTCATGTTGTTGATCACAAAGAGCATACCAAGCCTCTTCTAGTTCCTTCCACTTCCATTTCTACTCAAATCCAAGAGCTATGTCAATATCATTATCCTAAGCATAAGGAAACATTAACCTCTCATTCTAAGCAAGATCTAGGCCCTTCTAATGATACCACTCATAACATACTTGGTCCTATTCATGATCAATCTTCCCTATATGATCTAGATCCTACCTATGATTAAGAATACCATGATGATCCTCTTAGCCAACTTTATGCATTCCATGGTCAAGAGCCTATCACTTCACCTATCCATGATCAAGAAACCTCCATTGCTCCTATCCACCCCCTACCTAGTCCTATCTATGATCCTGCATTATCCACTTGTCATGCTGAGACACATGCCTCCCAAGAAAATGTAGAAGATCAAACCAATAGTGTGGATCTAAATGAACATAATCAAGATCCTAATGATACTTCCACATCCACTATCAACCCCATTTCAAATCCACCAACATGTCCTATTAGTCCATCCACATTTATTCATGAATGTTCCTCTGTAGGAAAGCAACAACCATTATCCTACACTTCACCTTCTCCATCAAATAATGAACTCAAGCCTAGTATCCAAACTACACCTAGTCCCATTTTCCATTGCATACTCCAAAACATGAACTATAAAGGTAAAGTCTTAGGCCTTCATGAACAAGGTATTTTAGAGCCAATCCATGTTAAAGTCCCTCCACACTCATATGGCCTTGGATACACACCCCAAGGTAAACAATCTAAAGATGTCGGTACTTACTCCATACATCTTAAGTCCACCTCCTTCCATCATAATCCCTATCATACACCCAAAATAGATGTTTCCATTCCACCTGCATCATCCTACAAATCACAAAAGCATGTGACCGTACACCTTCCACCATCTACCTTGCCACCATTACTTCCAACTCCTAATATCCCTCCATCTAATCTACCATAATTACTTCCAAATCCTAATATCCCTCCATCTAATCTACCTCCACTACTCCCAACACCTAATATCCCTATCCTCCAATCCCCTTATCCATCCATCCATAAATCGTCTAAAAATCCTAATCATGCCTAATCAATGCACACATTGTCTAAACATGAAGCTTCCATTCATTCCACCATACCCATGGGATTCAAAAGAAAAAAATTTGATGCCTCTACCTATAAAGAAAAAAATCCTAAAGGTCCTCATGCCTTAGGACACAAAAGCAAAGAATCAAAGAAAAATCCATCTAAAAAGTTATATAAGCCCATACCTCCAAAAGCAAAGGCCAAAACTAAAATGTATGGGCACCTAAGAAAAAGGAAAGCAAGTCAAATGAGGCATCCACATCACAAAAACCCCAACCATCCACTCCCACCCCACATTCTCATACCATTCAAAAGTCTCAAATTCCTAAATCCCACAAGCAAAATAAAACTCATAAAAATACTAAGTCTATGTGGGTACCTAAAGCATTGCATCAACCATCTCCTAAGAAAACATTGTCATTGCTTCCTACATCACCTTTCTTCTTAATAAATCTTCATCAAGCTTTAATACAGTAGAATCTTATTGGTCAAGGACCCCATTCCCTACATAATTCCATCTCCCCATCCTAAACTACTATCCCATACTTCCAATCACCTTCCTAAGTGGTCCATGATTGCATAAACCGCTCATCCATCCTTTCTTTGTATAAGTCTCTATACAACCACACTACAATCCACTCATTCTTTACATATAACTACATCAGCAATCCACCAATCCTCCATAATCCACATCATAATCCATCACTCCACCTACCCATCCCCTTTCAAGGTCATCCCCAAATAACACCTATGAGTTAATACCTCTGATATTATCCATACATGATATCATCCTTCTAGCAGGACTATCACCTTTCATGGAACTAGACACTTGAGTCCCTCCTAACCATATTCCCCTTCTCCTATCCAAAAATTTTAAAAAAAAAGAAAAAAAAAAAGTAAAGAGAAATCCCTTTGGCCAATGGTGAAAAACTAGTAAATAGGCACCCTAGATAAGTACTATGATGAAAACCTAGAAAACAGGCATCATGTGTTGGTTGATCTTCTATGCCACTTATACTTTGGGGCACTCTTTCTCATCCACACTATCTATCCTATCATGTCACTTATTATCATGTCATTTCCATCCTACCTACCATATTTAGCCATCATACATGCCTATCATATTGAATCCACTTATCCACTCTTCTCTTTTCGATCTTGATGAAGACATAGGGGAAAAATGTTGAAACATTTTTTTTGGGTATCTCTTGACATACCTCATCTTTTCCAATGCAATCTTATCACCATCCTATTGTTTTAAGCATTGTCATAAAAATCCTAAGTATTGTACCTAGAATGGGGCATGCTATTCCTATGTGACATAGTCTTTGGAGATCACATCCTTGCTCTCCTATGATGCATACATCCATTCCATTCATTACGACCTATCCTTTTTATCGATCCATCTATCATGAGCCTTCTACCCCTTTCCTATCACACACTCTTTCATCCATCAATCGCATCTATCTCCTTGCACCTAGACTTGGTTTTCCCTTGTCATTGGTATCTAGCACAAAGGCTACCCAAATTGTCATCCATTGACATCTCAAAACATTTCAAAAATCCAAAAAAATAAAATATCAAAATCCAAAAAAATCACAACATTTCAAATAAACCCAAAAAAAGAAAAATCCCCAAAAATGCAAAAAATGGAAAAAGGTCTTTGAAAAATGCAAAAAAATCAAATATCCATAAAAAAAACCTAAGCAATAAAATCAAATCATTTCTTCATCAATCTAATCATCAATAAATCCCATTCTTCAATCAAATCAATCCTCTAATCAAACCACTCCAACTTAAATCATTCCAAGCAAATCAATTCCTCAATTCAATTCATCAATAATCATCCAAATCCTCAAATCAATCATCTTCAATCATTCCAAGCAATAAATCCCAAATGCAAATCAATCCTTAAAACCATACCAACCAAGTTAATCAATCTTGCCAAATTATCTAATTACATCAATAGTTTTGATCCTCATTTTGTTGTAAACCCAATCAATTAATCAATCATCCTTGTGTTGATCTAGGGATATATCCTTCCCCGCAATGACAACACTATCATCATCATCAATCAATCAATTAATCAATGGTGTACAACTTGACAGGGGCAATACCTTGTTTTTTTTTGTATCATTTGTGCATGTATTCTTGCTTGCTTGTGTGTGTTATTATTTTTATATTGCATTTGTATCAAATCTGGATCACTTCCAGCTAATATTCATATCTTGTATCTAGACAAGGTTATATTACACTGGGACATGAGACACATCGTCACCTTGGTCCTTATACTTTGGTGCATAATGTCTAGTGCTACATCAAACATATGATTGCTCATTTTCTTGCACCATAACGTATCATTCATTTCCTTCATCCACTTCCTATCTTGCATCATTCATCTTATCCCTCCTTATCATTTCATTCATTTCGATAGCATACCTATGTTTGTTCAACCCGACTATCCTCTAGAGGGGGCATCATCATCCCATCATCATATCTCTGCATCATCATTATCCTATCTTTCCTTCATCATCCCATCCTTTTATCTTCATCTTGTAACCTTAACTTCTTTGAAATGATGTTACTCAACATAAATCTCATCATCTCAAAGAGGGGAAAAATGTAGTCACCTAAAATTGACCATATCTTGTGACATTCACTTTTGACGTCATTTTTGACATCTTACAACACATTTTATTCTAAACCTCACATAACCCCTTTCATCATCCCTATTATTTAATCTCTATACAATTAATTAATTAAATTTTATTTATTTAATTAATCCACTTATCCTTTAACCAATTAATTAAATAAATTTTATTTAATTAATTAATCCACATTCCCCAAATAATTTAAATAAATTAAATATTTATTTAAATTAATTCTTATCCTTTCACATCTCTTATAATTTAAATAATTCTAAATTATTTAAATTATTTCCCTAAATGACTTGATTCACTTTCTAAATCATCTCTCAAGATGACTTTATCACTTTCCAAATCATCTCTTAAGTTAACTCAATCCCCTTTCCATTCTCCTCTTTAGTTAACTTGATCCACCTTCCATTTCTTCTCCCAAGTTAAACAATCAACTTTCTAATTCCACTACCACTCACAAAAAAGGAAAGTTGTATCCCTTCATCCTCCCATCTTCACCTATAAATTAACCCACAGCCAAGTCATTTGCATGGATGTGCTTTCAAGTGCCCTAAATCTATCAAATTATTTCTACAATCTTCCATCCATCATCTTTCATCTATCTATTTTCCTCTATCATCTTCATCTCAACATTATGTTGCTGCAACAATGAGCAACCAACATTCCTCCATCAACAATCCTTCAAAATCTTGCATTCTCATGTGAGGTTGAGAAGAGCAATGGAGATCAATCAAGTTTAGCATGGAGATTGGTTTGCATTTGAATTTATTATTTTTATTTTCATGTTATCTTGTCCTTCATTGTGCATTGTTAGGGTTTCATTATAATTTTTTATGCATTTTCCCTAAATTTTTACCCTAACATAGGGTTTACTCCATATGAGCTGGTTTATGGAAAAATACCAGTACTGCTAATAGAATTTGAGTATAAAGCTCTCAAGATAGTAGTGGACTTAGGCATGGATTTAATAGAGGCACAAAAGGAAAGGTTGCACTCCTTGAATGGGTTGGATGAAATCTAGATGGAATCAATTCATCATACAGAGGTGATGCAACAACAACACATAAAGTGGCATGATCAATTTATCAAGACAAAAGAATTTAAGAAGATTGGGCTCTACTATATGATTCAAGGTATAAGGATTTCAAGGGAAAATTTCAGTCTAGATGGTTGGGCCCTTATGAAATTAGTAAGGTTTATCCAAATGGAGCAGTACAACTACATACCATTGATGCAGCCTGCTTCTCCCTTTTTGTCAATGGACACAGACTCAAGTTATATAAGAATCTAGTGCAACATGATGACTTCATTTTTTCACTCATACAACAATATGGTGCTCACAGTGACACTAAAACACAATCTAATTCCATGAGCCCTACATCTGTTTTAAGAGACATTCCAAGCACATCTGATAACCCAACGGTTGAGTTACACAACTCATCCCTTGAGGTTACCTCGACCTATTTTTCAATTCTTTACCACATGCACACACTGCACAATTATGATAACACTACAACTATCTTTACACGAGACCTGTTCAACATATTACAAAGGGACCTAATGCCCTAGGGACCTGTAGCTTCACACTATCTATGAGTTGTTTGGGACCTATCACTGCAGGAGCCCATAGCACACTTCGAGAAGCTGGAAAGAATATTTTGTTTAAAAGGTGTCATATTTATTGCAAGGTTATCACCACTCATTTCCATTATACCCGCCTATTCCACCTAAATCTTGTGGCATAATTATTTTATTTCCTGCATACATTTCCAACCTTTTCCCAGTCACATCATCTACTTACACCTATCTAACCATATCCACTCACTATCCATGATATTTATTACCTTGCATTTAATATGTGTACCATCAAATCCATTGCAACATATATTCTTTCAGTTTTCACACGCCATCAGTGGTTATTTTTGCACAAGTGTACTTAAGGTAAACTATTATGATTATGCAAACTTTCTTTAATCTTTTTATGCACTTTTATTTCATTTTTGTGCATGTGAAATATTGCATTCTTTAATTCCATCAACTCGTGTTTCTTTCACCTCCAATCACCACCATGAAGTGAGGTCAATTCAAATCTTTTGTTGGGGGGTATGCTTAAACTGTTTTTTTGCCACATTTTTCAAAATTAGCCACCCCAAATTGAATTAATGTAATCATGACATGCAAATCCTTGAGTTATGTCTTTATTGCTATTTTTGTCGCTGCCATTTTTCTGTAATTCCTAAAGAACTTGAAACCATGCCAAATTTGAAAGAACCTTAGTTTGGTTTCTGTTTGAGCTAAATTTGAAGAGGGCCCTGTTAATGTTTCATGCAGCATCGTTGCAACTTCCAGTGATTTCATTCTTTGAAGAAATTAGATAATAGCTATAAGCTATCTAATTTATAAGATCTCATAAGGCACGACTTAAAGTCATTTCGAATTGCTAATGAAGATTAAATGATGTTTATTATTATTTGTTAAAATATGTTATATACATCAAGTGGTGCGATTATTTAAATAGCTGACTTTATTTTAAGTGGAGCAATTTCTAAGGAGACGTCTCTTCATAGAAGGCCGACATTGCATCTTGGAAGTTCACATCCTTTGGTCATTTCCTATCGACATCTATAAAAGGAGATCGATGTTATTCATTCAATATCGATTTGAAGGAAGTTCGAATTCTCTTTGAAGTGCGAATTATTCAAGGCAGTGCGGATTCTTATTTAGATCAATGTGAGTTCATTAAAGATAGTATTGTTTACTGTCAAGTTCTGTGTGTTATCCAGTTCTTTATATTGTGAAGGGTAATCAGAATTGGCCTTGATATTGGCCTCATTGTAAAGAGAATTATTACCATTTCTTATATATAAAAGAGAGATCTTTGTTGTTGGGTTTTTCTCCCTCAAGAGGAGGGTTTTCCCAGGGTATATGCTGTGTTACTGTGTCTGATTTTTGAATTATTTTTTTGTGCACTTATCTGATCACTAAATTTAACATGGTATCAGAGCGGGTGTGAAGAAGATCATGGTTAGATTTGTGCTTTCACAGCTTATTCTATTCTTTGTTGAAGATTCTTATCTATCTTCACAACATTCAATATGGTGAACGGATTGAAGATCGAGGATAGACTCAATGGAGCTTCTAACTACACCTATTGGAGATTCTGAATCATGCTTACATTAGAGGAGAATGATTTGGTTGAATTTTCGGAGTCCAAGGTTCCCGAACCTGAAGAGGAAGAAGAGAAGCTGCAATGGAGGAAGAAAGATATCAAAGCAAAGAAGTTGCTAGTTGACTCCGTTAAAGACCACATCGTCCCTATTGTTTCCAAGTTGAAGACCGCTAGGGAGATGTTCAAAACTTTGAAGAAATGTATGAAATCAACAACACCAGCTGGGCTCTTGCGCTGAAGCAACAACTTCATCATGTGAAGATGTCGAAAGGAGAGACCGTGATCGCCTACTTCATGAGGATTGCAGAATTGAGAGATCAGCTCTCCACAATTGGTCATATGGTTGAAGATAAAGACTTGACAATGCTTGCACTCAACGGTTTGCCATTATCTTGGGAGTCCTATATTCAAGGAATTAGTGCAAGGTCTAAACTTCCAAAGTTTGATCGTTTGAGGGCCGACTGCATCCAAGAGGAATCAAGGTTGATGGCTAGAGGTGTTGGCCCAAGTTCTTCTAATCAAGAAATCCATGTTCTTGCAGCCCAAGCTTCGAAGAAGAAAGGAAAAGGTGGAAAGAAGGGACACTTCAAGAGGAATCATGATAAAGGAAATGATGATGCTTCCCCTCCCAAGAAGAAGCGAGATTTGTCTAAAATTCAATGCTTTAGGTGTGACAAGTTTGGTCATTTTTCCAAACATTGCCCTGACAGACCTAAGCATCAAGCCTCTGTTGCAGATGTAGAGAATGTTTCTCCTCAGAAAGATGAATATCTATTTTGTTCAACCTTGTCAAGAAATGTTGCCACCGACACTAACACATGGTTAATTGACAGTGGTGCTTCTCGTCACATTACCGGGTTCAAGGAGCACTTATCAAACTTGGTGAAGAAAGACTCTTTGGAACAAGTTATCATTGGAGATGATGCTAGCTACACCGTGAAAGGGATTGGGACCTCTACTCTCCATTTGGATTCAGGTATTACACTTCAGTTGAGCAATGTTCTTTATGTTCTGGGGATCAAGCGCAATCTCATCTCTATTTCAGCCCTAGAAGATAAAGGATATCAAATTGCCTTCTCAAAAGGAAAAGTTCTTGTATGGATGGAGAATTCTAGTTTCAAAGATGCTCAAGTTATTGGAGTGAGACATGAAAGTCTTTACAGGGTTTGCACTCATCCTCTACAAGCCTTGGTTCATGATACTTCTTCTCTATGTGATCTTTGGCATCGAAGATTGGTGCATCTACACTTTCGTGCCTTGCCTATTATGGAGAAGATGGTGACAGGTCTACCTAAGTTCGACAAGGAGCATGAAGGCACTTGCAAGGGATGCGCTCTAGGTAAGAATGTAAAAGCCACTTTTCATAGTAGTGAAAATAGATCTAAGAGTATTTTAGATCTCATCCATTCAGATTTATGTGGTCCTATGTCTGTTCCGTCTTCAAGCGGATTTTTGTATTATGTGATCTTTGGCATCGAAGATTGGCGCATCTACACTTTCGTGCCTTGCCTATTATGGAGAAGATGGTGACAGGTCTACCTAAGTTCGACAAGGAGCATGAAGGCACTTGCAAGGGATGCGCTCTAGGTAAGAATGTAAAAGCCACTTTTCATAGTAGTGAAAATAGATCTAAGAGTATTTTAGATCTCATCCATTCAGATTTATGTGGTCCTATGTCTGTTCCGTCTTCAAGCGGATTTTTGTATTATGTACTGTTTATTGATGATCACTCTAGGAAAACTTGGATTTATTTCTTGAGGTCTAAAGAGTCTGAGGAAGTATTAGCTAGATTTAAGGAGTTTAAAGCCTTAGTAGAAAACCTTTCTGGTAAAAGAATTAAGGTCCTTAGATCTGACAATGGTGGTGAATACACCTCTAGTAGTTTTCTAGACTTTTGTACGGATGCAGGGATTAAGAGGGAGTTCTGTGTTCCCTATAATCCTCAGCAGAATGGTGTTGCAGAAAGAAAGAATAGGACAATCATGGAAGCAGCAAAGGCCATGATTCATGATCAAGATTTGCAGACTTTCTTATGGGCAGAAGCCTCCAGGACAGCTGTATATGTGCAGAACAGAAGTCCTCACAAGGTCTTGGAGAATATAACTCCGGAAGAAGCCTTCACAGGGAAGAAGCCTGAAGTCAGTCACTTAAGAATCTTTGGATGTCCTGTTTATATCCATGTTCCGAAGGAGAAGAGAACTAAGTTGGAGCCTTCTGGCAAGAAGGGCATCTTTGTGGGCTACAGCGAGACATCTAAAGCCTACAAAATTTACATTCCAGGACAAAAGTTGATCGAGATCAGTAGGGATGTTACTTTTGAGGAAGACATTGCATTTAGGAGATCCAAGGGCACTCACATGGAGATCAATAACGAAGAGTCTCCTCAGGATATGGAAGTTGACCATACTCCTGAGATTCAGAGGGAGACTGTTGAACCAAAAGAAGATGCTGATCCTGTTGAACCCTTGGAGCCTACTGATGGGCCTACTGACATTGTCATTGGAAGAAAGAGACCTCTATGGGCTAGGCGTACTATGCAAGAGGCAGAAAGCTTTGCAGCTCCTAGAGGCACATTCAGAGAAAGTAAAAGGCCTCATAAGTTCTTCAATTATGTTGCCTTGATGAGTCAGATTATTGATTCAGAGCCTTCATGTGTTGAAGAAGCATTCAGTCATCAGGTTTGGAGAGATGCAATGGCAGAGGAGTATCAATCAATTCTGAAGAATGATGTTTGGGACATTGTTCCTAGACCTAAGAGCAAATCAGTGGTATCTTCGAAATGGCTCTTCAAAATCAAGCATGCTGCAGATGGGAGCATTGAGAAGTATAAGGCAAGATTTGTGGCTCGAGGGTTTTCTCAGAAAGAGGGAGTTGATTACGAAGAAACATTTGCTCCTGTTGCTCGTTACACTTCTGTTAGAACTATCATTGCCATTGCTGCATCAAGAGGATGGAAGATTCATCAGATGGACGTGAAGACTGCTTTTCTCAATGGCGTAATTGAGGAAGAAGTTTACATTGAGCAACCTGATGGTTTTGAAGTTCATGAGAAGGAGTCACATGTGTGTAAGCTGAAGAAGGCCTTGTATGGTCTTAAGCAGGCTCCTTATGCTTGGTACGAAAGGATTGATCGGTACCTATCTAGTTTGGGCTTCTTGAAGAATGATGCTGATTCAAATCTCTATTTCAAGGTAATCAATGGTGATACATTAATATTGGTTTTATATGTTGATGATTTGATTCTTACTGGAGAAGATCACCTGATTCTCAAGTGCAAGAAGGAGTTGACTTCAGAATTTGAGATGAAGGATCTTGGGCTCATGCATTACTTCCTTGGTTTAGAAGTCTGGCAGAAGCCAGATGAGATGATTCTAAGTCAAGGAAAATACACCATTGATATACTGAAGAGATTTGGCATGATGGATTGCAAACTCATGTCCACACCCATGGAAACCAACCTACATAAGTTGAAGGAGGCTGCAGCCAATTCAGACTTGGTGGATCCTACATTGTATAGATAGTTGATTGGGTCTCTGATGTATCTGGTTAACACTATTCCTGATATTTGCTATGCAGTGAGTGCACTTAGCCAGTTTATGTGTGATCCGAGACAGATACATCTTGTGGCAGCTAAACATATCCTGAGATACTTGCATGGCACAGTTGGTTATGGGTTGAGGTATTCTTCAGATGCAGACTTGGAGTTACATGGCTTTACAGATTCTGATTGGGCAGGGTGTGTCACAGATCGGAAGAGCACCTCTGGTTGTTGCTTCAGTTTGGGGTATGTTATGATTTCCTGGTGTAGCAGGAAGTAGTCATCCGTAGCATTGAGTACAGCAGAGGCCGAGTACATTGCAGCTTGTATGGCAACTCATGAAGCAGTGTGGCTTCGTAAGCTCCTTACAGGATTGTTTGGTCAATCAATGGAGCCTACCATCATCCATTGTGATAATCAGAGTTGTGTGAAGCTTTCTGTCAATCCTGTGTTTCATGACAGAACGAAGCATGTTGAGATCAAGTACCACTACATCAGAGATATGGTACTGCGAAAGGCTGTACAGTTGAAGTACATCAGTACTGATGAGCAGACGGCAGATATTCTCACCAAGCCTCTCTCCAGGATAAAGTTTGTATACTTTCGAGATAAGCTTGGTATGGTGGAGAATCCAGCCTTGACTAAGAAAGAGTCTCAGTATCAGTGAGCCGTTCTATCTTTTACCATAGTATGGTTGTAGCCATTATGGTAGATATCGTGTTGAGGCGATATCCAATATCACGTTGAGGTGATATTCCTTTATTCACCATAGTATGGTTGTAGCCATTATGGTAGATATCGTGTTGAGGCGATATCCAATACCACGTTGAGGTGATATTTATCTTTTACCATAGTATGGTTGTAGCCATTATGGTAGATATTGTGTTGAGGCGATATCCAATATCAAGTTGAGGTGATATTCCCTTGTTCACCATAGCATGGTTGTAGCCATTATGGTTGATATAGCATTGAGGCGATATTTGACATCATGATGAGGTGATATGTCTTGAGCAGCTGGAAGTGTGCTCCTTAGCTGAGAGGGAGTGTTAATGTTTCATGCAGCATCGTTGCAACTTCCAGCAATTTCATTCTTTGAAGAAATTAGATAATAGCTATAAGCTATCTAATTTATAAGATATCATAAGGCACGACTTAAAGTCATTTCGAATTGCTAATGAAGATTAAATGATGTTTATTATTATTTGTTAAAATATGTTATATACATCAAGTGGCGCGATTATTTAAATAGCCGACTTTATTTTAAGTGGAGCAATTTCTAAGGAGACGTCTCTTCATAGAAGGCCGACATTGCATCTTGGAAGTTCACATCCTTTGGTCATTTCCTATCGACATCTATAAAAGGAGATCGCTGTTATTCATTCAATATCGATTTGAAGGAAGTTCGAATTCTCTTTGAAGTGCGAATTATTCAAGGCAGTGCAAATTCTTATTTAGATCAATGCAAGTTCATTAAAGACAGTATTGTTTACTGTCAAGTTCTGTGTGTTATCCAGTTCTTTATATTGTGAAGGGTAATCAGAATTGGCCTTGATATTGGCCTCATTGTAAAGAGAATTATTACCATTTCTTATATATAAAAGAGAGATCTTTGTTGCTGGGTTTTTCTCCCTCAAGAGGAGGGTTTTCCCAGGGTATATGTTGTGTTACTGTGTCTGATTTTTGAATTAATTTTCTGTGCACTTATCTGATCACTAAATTTAACAGGCCCTACGGTTATAGTCTGGTGTGGTAGAAAGTATACATTTGGAAACTAGTTTTTGAAGTCATAAGTACAGTTGAGGGTGGTAGGCGAAGACTGAGTCGAGCTTTTGAGTTGATTTGGTATTTTGAGCAGTAAGTGAACTAAGATGGGAGGAGATGTTATCAAGAGAGAATTGGTAGCTCATCAGCAAACTCTGGAGGATGCAACTATTCTTCTTGTATTTACAAGGGTTGGATGGCTTGATTATTTCTTGAAGTTGATGGAGTTTAGTGATGATTTAACAAGGAGATTTGCAGAAACTCTTCAGTATAATGAAGCTATGGTAAAAGTACTTTCTATAGATGCTTCGAAGGCTTCTATTGCTCAAGTAACTAGATTTTTGAGGATGGGAGAAAAATTTCTAGCCTAGTCTGATGCATTCGCTACTTAGGAAGAATTCTACATGAGGGGGGGAATTGGATTCCTCATCACAAGGTACGAAAACAATGTTTCTCCATTGGTTATGGGCAAGGTGTGCTTCTTATATTTTTTAGATATATTACATGTGATGGGAAGAAAAATCTGTTGCATATCATCCATTTCAAGTTATTAAGTCATCTTAGACATAACAAGATAGTCAATGTACCCAATTTCTTATACTGCCTATTGAAAATAATGGCTTTGGAGTATCAAAGGAGACAATCTAATACTTCTCTTTCCCACCATTATGTGTTTACTCTTTTGATAAAGAGAAGTCTGAGGATTTAGTATCCACAAGTAAGGTGGGAATATTTTAGGGCTGAGGAGTGTAATGATATCAACAACTTGTTGGTAATGCCTGAAAATATGGGAATTCAAGATGAACCACAGAATGAGCCTGGAAGAGAAAACCCCCATTATTTACCTATGGCCTCACCTACCTGTAGCCAAAGTGAACATACAAAACTTGAGGAATCAAAATTAAGGCCATCTAAAAATGAAGAGTTACCTTCTTCTTCAAGGCCATGGAAGTCTAAAAGAAGGAGAAGTAGTGTGTCCACTACTTCCACACCCTCTAAACCAGAAGAAGAGGATCCAAAAGGGAAGAGGGTTGTTCAGGAAAAGAGAAAGGGTGCTAAAAAGAAAAAGAAGAAAACTGAAGCGGAGATACTTAAGCCCAGATGTTTTGGTAGGATTAGGAAGTAACATATTGCAAAGGGGAACCTGAGGGAGAAAAGGATAACAAAGAACAGCTCTAGGAAAATCAACGCTAGCAAGAACAAGAGCAGGAAAATGTCATAGTTGTGGAGTCTGATTCTGAACTAGGTAAGAATGTCCCTGGTGATATGAATGCACCTATGAAAAGGAGAAGGTGTACAATAATGGCTTCTAATTCTAAGTCAAAGGATTCATTTATTGTAAAAAAATTAAGGATAAAAGCTCCAGATAGCCCCACATATGGTGAATATGATGGAGGAAATGAATAGTTCAAAGGTGGAGAAGAAGCTTATCTTGAAGAAAGGAAAGTAAGGTAAGAACTCCAAGAAGCAATGGAAATAATTAAACATCTAGAGGAATTGGTGAAAAACTATGAATAGAAGGACAAAGAGAGAGAAGTTAAAATAAAAGAAATGGAGGAAAAATTGCAATTGTATGGTCATGGTGCTAAATTGGATTTACTGGCATAGTTGGCTGATACTAAAATAGGGGATAAGGAACTTGTTGTTCCAAGTGAAAATCCCCCTTATCTTAAGACTTGTGGTTTTCACATAACTTTTTCTCTAGGTTACCAATTGTGGAGTGTAACCAATGAATTTGAAAAAGAAAAATGGAAATGGAAGAAGGAAAAGGAGAAATATATACAGTAATTGGAAAAGAAAGATATGGAATTGAATAAGTCAACAATTTGATTGGAAGAAGTAGCAGGTAAAGTTACACAAATTGTGAAATGCAGGCCTCCACCTAGAACTTATGCATTATTTCTATAGGAGAGGTATTTGTGTTTCTAGTTTAATAGATTGGTTAGTAAACAATCAACTGCTATGAGTCAACCAAATGAGTTTCTTAAAAAATTTAAAGCTTCCACAATAGAGGACCGAGATCAATTGTGTGAATTCTATTTGCACAATTATGTGATTCTTGTTAACACAAAATGGAGCCCCTTAATTTTTGTTGTGGATCTTCAAGTCAGAGCCCTTGCCTCTTATTATAGGAATGAACAGCTTAGAGGAGAAATCATGGAAGAGTATAATGAAAAAGAAAAATCTGTTACATTTCCTGTGAGAAAGGAGGCTAAAGATTCAGAGCCAATTATTGATGAGTGGATAAGACTTCTTGGGCATAAGGGAGTTGGTAATCTATAATAATGAAACTTAGGAAAGAAGACTATGAAAGGATGAAAATACTAGTTGTAGGAATTGTACAACAGTGTTATAAGTATGTACAAAACCAGTGGAATGAACTAACTCCTGAATTGTAGAAAAAGGAACCACATTCTATGTATAACTTTATTGCTATGATCCAGAGGGTCCAAAAGTACATGGAAATCAGTATTAACAAAGGAGTTCATTGGATACCCCTTACATTTTAGCCACCCATTATCCTTTGTCGAATTCCACATTGGACTAGAAATAAGGGTGATGAATTGGAAAGGGAGAAAGTTATCAGAATGAGGAGACTTTCATCATATCAAGGTTTCCATCTTCAGGAGGATCAAGGTGTTAGTACAATTATGGACCTGAGGCAAACCGCTCAGCAGAATAATCAAGACCCTTAGTATTTTTTCTTGGGGATAAGAAAAAAGTTAAGTTGGGGGAAATGATAGGTCCAAATAATAAAAAAAATTTGTTGGTTTTATCAAACTTTGAGATACCATTTGAACATACTTCCTGACTATAGTCCATAAATTATATTATCCTTTTTATATTTATTATATAGACCTAAGACCTAAAAGCATGATGATGGAATTATAGTTTAATATATTAGCATTAAGTAGTTTGTATGAATATGTGCATGGAAATATTGATGGAAAGTTATGTTTTAATCCGATGGTTATCCTTTTGTACATATTATGTGGAACTAACCTGTTTGCAGCAAAAAGAGAAACAATGATGTGCAGTTGTTGCGGGATGAACCTGTAGCAAAAGGAGTGTTGAATACCAGAACAGGGGATGTTGTAGAAGTAGTTGAACGTGGTGGTTATTGGTTGTAGGAATTCATGAAGATAGAGCACGCGTTGTCATGACAGTTAATAAAATGTTGAAAAAGAGGTCTTCTTTGATTTGGAACTTTGACATATGGACATATGATTTAATGTAATCTATTTGGCAGAGTTTTGTTCTTTTTAGGTTCTCTTTCTTTTCAATTATAGATTGAATAAGTCTAGATCTTAAAACTACGCTCTAGATATTTGGAAGCAGAATTAATGATTTCTCTTTTAATTGTTACTTTCAATAAAGACTCCCTCAATTTGTATATAACTGATGGTTGAGTTCTTAGTTTAGTTAGTTGGTTGTTTTACAAATTTTTTACTATCTGTTATTTTCCAGTTGAAACATGAATCTACAGAATGGTTAAATCCAATTTGTGAGAGTTTTTGTAATCCTTTACTTTATACAATAAATGAAGTTCAATTCATGAGATGTGTGAGATCTACTAGTTAGATTGTGCTCAGTTAAGTGGGAACAGCTACTTAAGTAGGCCACTCAAGGTATTATTCTCTAGTTCATCTTTTAGTTATTCATTTCTGTTAATAGTTAATATTAGTTTATTGTTACTTATGAATTATAGATTCTATTTATTGTTTATTACGAGTGAATATCTAGGAACATGCATGGAATAAATATTAATGACACTTCAGAGGATAGTTTAGATGTTGTAGTAATTTTAATTAGGTTTTCAGTTTACTTTCATTAGGAATAGTTCAATATAGTTATTACTGTAGGTACCCATAGTAACTAAGGTTCAATTTTACTTTCGTTATTTTACAATTTCTATGAGTTTCCCGCAGCTATAATAACTTTAGCAGGTTAGTTTGAGTAGTTTGAGTCCATGAAGGCATATATCTTGTTGCACCATCATAAGCTTACGCTCCTTGGTCGATAATCTAATGTAGTCTTAAGCAGTGTCAAGTGGATTGTTCAATTTGTTAACCCTTTGAATTGAGTGACTTTCACCAAGTTTATAATGTGTAGATATGCAAATAATCCTAACTAACATAGTGCATCTAATTCTAATCAATTATCATCAAATTCTTCTATTAATCAAATAAAGTGGTTTATTAGATTAATTCACTAATGTCCATCATGTTTAATTAAATAAATCAATTTGCTTAATTAAATCCCCAAAGTCCTCTTATTTGATTACATAAATCAGGTGATTTAAATCAAATATCATAAATTTACTAACCCACTCAAAGTTAATTAAATTCTAAACTAATTAACTTTAATCACCTTCTAATCCTCAATAAATTCTCTAGCTTTTAACTCCCCAAGAGTTAAATCAACCCCTGATTAACTAACCCACTTGCACATTAAAATGGTTTCTTTTAATTAACTAATTACCTCATTTATCCTCTCAAAAGCATAGTCTAGGGAGTATTCCTTCATTGAATCCCTTTATTTCACTTTCTAACCACAAACAATTTCCCTCCAAAACATCTCAACCACATGCATTTCATGCCTCTTACATCTCAACCACATGCATTTAGTGCATCTTACATCTCAACCACATGCAAAGTGTGCTCAATGCTCACCCATTAGCATTGAGACAAGTGTCCCAATCTCATTGGCTCTCTTTTAGTCCCACATTCCTCCCATCTCTCCATTATTCAATCCTTCAACCTATAAATAGAAGCCACTTCTACTTGGAAAACATCCACAATCTTATGCATTTTCACTATAGGCACTTTTATCTCCATCACTTGCATCTTTGCATCTTCATCATTGGAAGCTTATCAAGGGGGTGGAAAAGGGAATCCTTTCCATATCAAAGGAGCACCACTCCCACTATGGGATAGGGTTTGATCATGTTTTAATGTGCTTTCATTTAGTTGTTTTTTTATATTTATCTTGTTTGCATAGGTAGCATGATTAAATATTTCATAGGAATGTTGGGTTTGCTTGTTTTCAATTGACTAACAGTACTAATGGTGGTCATTGTTTGAAGCTGTGTACCATGTAATTTTACCCTGCTGTAATGTGCAAACTAACTAAAAATGCAAGTGATAAAAGACTAAGGACACTTCAAGATTAGCCTAAAGAGTGATAAAACAAGAAAGAAAATAGATGAAACAAATGGAAATAGTTATACCTTCCTTGTTGTTGAAGACTCCTTGGTTGGCCCTTGATTTTGATGGATTTGTGTGCTCCTTAGATGGCTTCTTGAGTGGCTAAATGCAAGATTGAATATGCAAAATGATCAAAATGGATGGCTAAGTGATAGTAAATACTTGAGAATGCAAATTGGCAGCATAAGGTTGCTCAAAATGAAAGTGTTGAAAATTCCCTTGAGGAGGGGGTATTTATAGGAGAATTTGAATTCTCTAGAGAATTCAACGGTTGAGATTGATCCAACAAGGTCAAGATGAAGGGCTATGGTGGGTTGAGAACTCACAAGCCCTCACATCTGACATGTGGATGGTGAAGTAGCTAAGAGGGAGATGAGGTGTAAGTGAGGTGGCCAAAAGGTACATGAGGTGGAGGAAGGACAAGTACCTTGCAAGTACATTGGGAGATGGGAAGAATCTTGGGTGAATAAAAGTGAATTTTAAATTCACAATGATTGGAAGAATCTAGTGGATAAGACAATGTTCCCAAAAGGTGGGAGTTTGTCACATGTGACTTGATGTGACAAGTCAAAGGTTCTAGAAGATGCATGAGAAAAGGGGATTCTAGGAATAATAAAAAGGAATTAAAAATTCCTTGGGGGGTGGGGAGAGTTGACCAAGATACTAATTAGATTTGACTAATCAGTAATTAGAGGATAATTAGGGGTTAATTAGGATTAAAAGCCAACTTGCAAAAGTTGGAGGATGTGACACATCCTAATCAAGGATTAGGCATGTGCACATCCTTAATGAAGAGATTAGGGAATGGATTAGGATTAGATGAAAATGACATGTGAGGAATTAAATAAATGTAATATTTATTTGATGTAATATTTATTTAAGGAGGGTAAGGTATTTAATTATTAATTAAATACCTTAGAAAGCGAATTAAATATATTAATTAAATAATAGTAATATACTTAATTAACTTGGATAAGTGGATGTTTAGATGAAAAGTGATAAATTTGGATAAATTAAGTGTCCAAATTTGGATGTCTACATTTTTCCCCTCTTTTGAGATGGTGTTGAAGTAGCATCATTTCAAAGAATATTAAAATATAGAACCTAGAAGAAGATGGTTAGATTGGAAAAGATGCCCCAGTCATCAAAGGGATGACTAGGAAGAAAGACGATGGGGGTGAAGATGAAGAGTAGGGATTGAGGATGCCCCCTCAAGAGGACATGCGGGTTTAAGAGAACATGTGTGTGCTCTCGAAATAGATGATGAGGGAGATGATACAAAGTGATGGACAAGAGAGAAGGAGAAGCGATAGGAGATGGATGAAGCGCAAATGGGTGTTAGGACAAAAGGTGATGTTGCCCCAATCAAGGTACAAGCCAAAATGGGTTGATGATGGATGGAGTGTTGTCAATGAGGGAATGAAGGATCCCGAAACAACACGAGGATAGGGAAGGATACATCCCACTGAGTGGTATTGATGAAGGAAGGATACATCCCAAAACACTACTAAAGGATAGGGAAGAATACCTCCCGATGATGATGATGAAAGTGTTGTTGATGAGGGAAGGATATTAATGGATGATGATGATGGGTCAAGGTTGGTAACGAGAATGGGGACAAGACCAAGGATTTGATTAGGTGATTTGTGCGAGATTGAACAGATGAGGAGAAGATTGATATGTGCGATGGAGAGAAGGATCTTAAGATTTGGTTCGATATCCAAAGATTTGGACTATAGATGGACTAAAGCGCAGATTAGGGGTGTGTTTAAGCTCAAATTGGGATAAGATTAAAGCTCAGATGAGGATTGGATTGAAGACTAGAATGAGTGAAAGATATGATTGGATTGATTCTACACCGAGTTCAAGGGTTTAAAGGGCGTAAGGTGTTGACAATCAGATTTATCCCAATTTGGCAATTTTCAAAAATTATCAATTTTTTCCATTTTAGGAAACCTCATGGATAGACTTTTGGGAGTCCAAAGTTTGTCCAAGAAATACCCAATATTGAAATAGGATGAATTTCCAACTAACTTCTCAAATTCGAGATATGCATTTCGAGTTATGAGTGAAAACAATTTTTCAAAATGTTGGAAAAAAACACTAAATTGGGATTTTGAGGGTCAAGATAAAAGTTTGAGGCCCCGAAAATGTGCCAAAACGGGTTCCCGAAAATGTGCCAAAACGGGTTCCAACGAATTTCAAAGACAGCAATTGGGAATCCACTTATTATCTCATAACGCAACCACCCGCCAAATTTTAGCTCAAACGGACATCCGAGTCAAAAGTTATAGCCTCTGGAAGTGTCGGTGTAAAAATCAAAAATCAATTTTAAAAATTTCAACACATGGGTTTTGATGGTGGGGGGGAATTAGAAAATGGGTCGGAATTGTTTTTTTGAAAAAAATAATAAAAAATAGGAATTTGGGGGGTCAAAGGTTGGCGGGGTAGGGGCGCTGTCACCCTGCTGCAGCTGGGGGCGGAGCCGCCCCGCTGCGGCCGGGGGTGGAGCATTGCTTGTAGCCAGTGGGGTGCTGACCCGGTGAGTGCCAGCCAGCCAGTGAGGCCTGCCTCATTGCAAGCCCATCTTGCTTGAGGGGCATAGGAAGGCGGGGCCAGTGATCCCGGTGAGCCTCCCAGGTGTGAGAGCTGGTCGGCCAGGGGTGGGGGCAAGGAAAGAAGAATGCAAGAGGTAAGACAAAGGACGAAGAGATAGGAAAAAAGATGGAGGGATGGGGGGATTGTGAAAAAGGATGAAGGGATGGGGGATACATGCAAGATGATGAAATGGAAAATGAAATGCAATTTGAAATGCATTTTGCCATTTTTGGAGCATTGATTTTTGTTATAGCATAAGACACCAAGTGCGAGGTATGTGGAACCAAGGCGTAATAGTGTCTAATGCATGAAATAAACACAACAGACAAGAAGGCTATCCTAACACCCCAAATTCACAAAGACCTTGGTCGAGCCAGGTATTGAGATAACTACAAGCACAAAAGGATGCCCCAGCATAACACAAGACCTCGGGGATCTTGGTGGGTACTACGTGGGACAACCAAGAAGACAAAATAGACATAAAATGATCAGGATATGCCCCTAAGTTGACTAGTCAAAGTACACCATGATATGATGGATCAAGGTAACCTTGACAAAGAGTGATAATAAGGAGAATCAAATGTGTCGTAAAAGGGATGGATGGGATTGATGAGGTCTGTTAGGAAGGATGCATCCTGTTGAGACCAAAGACGATGGATACTAAACTAAAAGATCGTTAGGACGCGGGATGTTCAAAATCGATTGGATCTCATGATACAAATGGATCTCGTTTGTTAAGAACCAGCTAGATAAGGGCGTAGCTTGATGACATGACACAAGGAAGACAAGACATGGGACTGACACCCCCTAAGGACCTAGGGGCTCGGGGGCCAATCAAAGATTAGCCTTGCCTACGTGAAAACGCAGAGCCCTCGTAGTTCGGTGAAAGGTGGATGACCGACCAAGATGGAGACGTTGATGGATGGTAAAGATAGGATGGAAAAAAGGAGAAAGACCGATGATAGACGATAGAAGGGCAAAGTGGACAATGAAGATCGATGATGAAACCCCGGGGGCAGATCAAATGATCGACCTTGCCTACGTGAAAGCGCAGGGGCAACGTAGTTCGACAAGACCAAAGGCAAACAATGGATAAAGGATGATAAGATGATAGGATAAGTGAATAAAAATATGGGACCGATATGACAAGATAGGATAGACGTGTTGGATTGGATAGGATGATGACAATCACATAAAGCTCAGGGATGGGATAGTTATCAAAGCATTAAAATGACTTGGGATGATGATATGATAGATATATGAGTGATGATAATTGATAGGGGATTGGAAAGATGTGCAAGAGAAATGGCATTGGTTGCATGGGGGGGCCTATAGCCATATACCAATGACAAGGGATTGTGAGATGGGATGAGGATAAAGATGAAAGAATGGATAGAGATATAGGGATGGGGGATGGGAGGGATTGTTTGGATGGATGGGAATATAAGAGTTAGGAGATGAAAAGGGATGTTGTGATAGATGGATCACGAGATAAGGATGGGGAGATGGAAGGGATGCTATGATAGATGGATAGGGAGATGGAAGGGATGTTGTGATAAGGCGGATAGGGACAAAAGGGTGGGAGACCAGAAAGGGATGCTAGGATAGATGGATATGAAGATACAGTGGGAAGATGGAAGAAAATACTTGTGATAGATGGATAGGAGATGAAGGGATGTTATGATAGATGATGTCTCAGGACTATGTCACAAAGGGAAACAAATACCTCCTCTAAGATATGTCATATGAGGGAGGCATGAGGGATAGAACAAGTGGATAGGTGAATGAAAGGGAGATAACCCAGGATGAGGGATAGGATGAATTTGACTAAGGAATATGATAGAGCATGGATGAAAGGAATGTATACAATAGGTGTCAAACCATGCATAGATAGGTGCTATTTTGATCAAGATCACAAGAAGGATGGAGGGATGGGAGATAAATGGGATATGATGGTAGGATGCAGAAGATAGGTGGGATGGGGGGGATTTATGAAGAGGACGGATAACAGGAAGATGGGTGCATAGCTAGAAGCATAGTGGATGGAGGGAATGCATATCAGGAAGTTGCCCCCAAGTGCATATGGGGGTTTACACATGATGCATGTTTGCCAGGTTTTCATCATGGTATTTACCCAAGGCGCTTGTTTGCCAAGTTTTCACCATTTGATGGATTATTTCTCTTTACTATTTTGTTTTTTTTTTATTTTTTGTGGTTTTTTGACTTTTTGGATTTCATGCAGAAGGAGATGGGTAAGGATAAGGAAGTGGATAAGCAGATTTAGAAGACATGTCATAAGGATCAAGGTGTTATGAGCCCATGTTTAAAGTGACTGTTGGATGTTGGTACAACCTTATGAGGATAAATGGATTATGCAAGAGGATGAATTAGGGGGATTTGATGGGGAAGATACATGGGATAATGGATGGGATGCTGCAAAGGGTATGAATGGAATGATGGGGTGGATATGTGATGGGGAGATGTGTTCAAGAACAACATTGGCACATGTGGTGGTGGATGTGAAAAGATAATAGTATTAAGGGATGGAGAATGTGGGGATAATGGAGGAGATGGAATGGTGAATTTCAGGACATAAGGACTCAAAACAGACTTAGGAGATGAAAGGGGTGTATGATTAGCTTTTGGATTAGCAACTTTGGATGTTCTTAGAGATTTTTCATGTGATGGCATTGCATCTTTTTTCTTTGGGATCCACATGGTTTTGATCTTTGCTTTGGTGGGTCTTTGTGGCCTATGGATTTGATGTATATTTAGATTTTTATTTTCTTCACCATGTCTTTTGGAGGGGAAATGGGGAGCCATAGATTCATGTGGATGCTTGGATTTATGCATTTTTTCTTTAACAACCAAAGTGCTTTTAGTAGCAATGGGATGGGTGTGAGGAGATGGATGATGTGGAGTGATGGGGGTAGGGGTATGGGGATTATGTGTAGATGGAGGATGTTTAGGTAAGTGCCTTTGTTGATCCTGACTATGGGGTATGTGAGAGGGATGTTTATGATGGATGAGATGGATAGGTGATGAATGGATGAAGGGATGGATAGGATGAGATGGAGGAGGTGATTTTAGGATATAGGAGCCCAAAATAGATGTAGGACCTAGAGGAAACATGGGCATGGTAGATGGAGGATTGGAGATGGTAGATGGAGGGATGTAAGGACCCGGATGGAGACAGGCGGAAAGCAGTGATGGGGAAAAGAGCCTATATTAATTTGGAAAGAGAGCTTGTTGAGGACATCTAGAGGTTGTACCAACATTTTTAGATTGAGAGTCATGAGTAGTACATCCAAGACCTTGCACATACAAATGTTCTTTAGCTTGGATGGGCTCTATAATACCTTGCTCATGAAGGCCTAAACCTTTTCCTTGATAGTTCATTCTCTTGAGCATTCGATCTAGGATAGGATTTTTGTTATTCTGCAAGAATGATGCAAGTTCATTATTAGGTGGAAGAGGAGGGTTGGTGTATATGCTTTGTTTTTCTTCTGCGAGGAGACCACCATGGAGGAATGTGAGAGGACCAAGGGGATATACAAGCGGTGTGGGGATAGCATTTTTAGGCGATGATGGGGGATCATGAGAAAGAGATGATGGGATAGCAACATCAGGAGTAAAGGGGCACTTTGATAGGATGCGGATTTGTGGTAAATGGGTTCATGCGATGGAGATGGAGATGGAGTAGTGGAAGCTTGAATGACAAGGGGATCATGGGATGCGTGGGAATGGATGGGGGCTGTGATCTTGAGGTGGACTAGATGGGATGGTAGGATCTTGATCTGGAGAGAGGGGATATCTTTGGCATGCTACTTTGGATTAGACTCTTGGTAGCTCATAGTGTGTAGGAGGTATAGTAGCGGGGAATCTTGTTGGGACTCTTCAAGTGGGGAAGATGGAGGGATGGAAGATTCATGAGGTTCATTGGAATGGGTTTTGGTGCTACTAGGGGTGGGAGGAGTGGATTGGATTTGGTTGTCTTAAGAATGGATTAGAATTGGATCTAGGAGTAGAGGGAGTGGATTGGAATTGGGTGTCTTCGATGGATTCAGTGGTTCTTGGAGTAGGAGATGGGGGTTCAATGGATTTAGTGGGTTCAATGGTTTCAATGGTTGGAGCATTACTAGGGGTGGTAACATCAATAATAGGTGTGGTATGGAGAAGGGTCTCATCACTAGTGACCGTGGATGATGGATCTAGATGGAATGGTTCCATGACTTCAAGATGTGGAGTTGGGGATGGCTTCTTTGTAATGAGTCCTTGGAGAACTTCTGAAATGAGAGACTTGCATATGGTTGGCTTAGCTAGGGTGGTAGAAATGGATGAGGGATTATGGATTGGTGGACTAGGGTTAGATGGAGGAATGGGATTGAATGTAGGACCATGAGTAGATGGGGGATTAGGATTGGATGGAGGACTAGGAGTAGATGGATGAATGGGATTGGATGGAGGACTAGGAGTAGATGGAGGACTATGATTGGATGGAGGGTTAAGGTAAGGATATTGGAGTGGTGAATTAAGATAGAGGGACATGGATTGTGGATTAGGACAAGAGGATGTTGGGAAGCCAGGGATTATGATTAAGTGTGGGATCGTGGATGGGATGAGGATATGTGGATGTAGGATTAAGGTAAAGGGTGTGAGATGTAGGATTAGTATGGGAAGATTGGGAAGAATTACGATGAATTTGACATGGATGGGGAATTGTAATAGGAATATTATGATGGAAAATTAGGATAAAGGATGTAGATGTTGTATAAAGAGGATGATGTAGATGAAGAACATGAAAAATATGGGGATGAAGAAGATACTAGATATCCATTGTCAAAGGTGGCATAAGGAGCATGATTAGGCATGGATGAAGACATAACGAGATAGCTCATAGGGGTAATTGGATTTTGGAAAGTGGGTGGAGAAAGCTTACTAGATATGATAGTGTCAAGGGGATATATGTCGTATACCTCTTGATCAACAAGACTTTCGTTATCATTATCGACGTAATTAGGGTTTCCCTTGACTACTATTGATGGAGGATCAGGATTCATGATTATGAAAGGATAAATAGAATGGATAAAATATTTTGGATGGGAACAGATTAAAGCTCAAATCGGGATTTTGGTCAAGCTCAGATCAGGATTGGACAAAAGCTCAGATTAGGATGATTGGATGGGATTGCTTTTGATTTTGATGGGATTAGGTAGATGGATGATTGGATCAGGTAGATGATTTGATGAATTTGATTAAAGTACTAGATTAGTTTGATGGGATAGGATCAAATGATTAGATGATGTTGATTGGATAATTGTGATTGAATGAACTTGATAGGATTGGTGTGCTTGGATTGATTAAATGATTGTATGTATTTGATTAGAGGAATGGATTAGTTTGATTAGATAGGAAGAAACAAAAGGTACCACTAGATAGAGCTCAAAAAATTGAGTAATTTTTGTTTTTGAATGAAGTTGATCCGATGCACGGTTTCTAAATGACAGCCCCGGGAAGTTAGGGGCGTGTCCACCCCGCAATGCGGGGCATGGCCGCCCCGGGATAGTCAAATTCTTGATTAGGAGGAAATGGAAGGTACCACTAGATAGAGCTTAAAAACTAAGCAACTTTGGTTTTTGGATGAAGTTGATCTGATGCACGGCTTGTAAATGATGGCCTCAGGAAGTTAAAGGGGCGTAGTCAGCTTTCTACAGTAAATCAGGGGCATTGACAGCAAAATCAGGGGCATTGACAGCAAAATCAATAAATCAGAGGGCGCTTCCACCTTTCTGCAATAAAGAAGAGGGTGCTTCTGCCTTTCTGCATTGATTATGAGTGGTGTTTGGTGATGTAAATGGTAAAAATTATGACGTTTGTTAGGTGATGGTAAGGACTTTTGAATGGAATATGAGGAAATTAGAATGAACGGGTGGATTGAAGATGATTGCGAAGAATAAGTGGGGATTTATAATGGTTAAACAAAGATTTGGAATGACAAGATGGAGGTTTAAACAGATCAAATGGAGGTTTTGGGAGGCTTAGAGTGACAAAATGGAGGCTTAGAATGATGAGATAATGGTTGGGAATGGTTAAATGATGGTTTAGAGGCTAAACAGATCCAAATGGGGTGATTTCGAGTGTTCAAGAGGAGAAAGGCTCGCCCTACGCAGCAAAATCAGGGGTGTTATTGACTTTACTTGATGCATCGAGGGGGCACTTCCGCCTTTACGCAGCAAAACCCGAGAATTCAGCCTTTCTACACACAGCAAAATTAGAGGCGCTTCATAGCACTACATGGCAAAGCGGTAACCGGCCTTTACGCGTAGCAAAGCGGAGAAAAACACCGTAGCACTACTGTGATAAGGCGAGCTTGGTTTTGATGGCGTGGCTGGCAGCTGAAAGGACTCAAAATGATAAAGTAAGGCCAAAGTATCAAAAATTTGACAGATTTTTCATGAGATAACACCTCAAGCAAGCACAATCCTATGATTAATATTACGGGTATGGCAAGACAAAGTCTTAATCTAGGATGTACAAGGCTTCTAGGGAGTCCTCGATATACTCTCGGTACGTGAGGCACAACCATGAACACCAACCCGTCACAAGCATGAGTCGGGAACCCCAGTGAGATATTGAAAGGCTCGGACCAACTCTTCACATCTATCTAGGTATCACCCTATTTGTTAACCGCCAATTACAAGCGTGGCTGGATTGGGGGTACAACTTTTGTTCTGCTATATACCTCCGCGGTGAAGCGTAGTTCGAAATCGTCCTTGGGGTGATAAATCCCAAAGCGGGTCCCACTAAAAGACACTAACGCTTCCAACTATACGGGGCTCACCGCGGGGTGCAAAGGGGAAAGTGAAACTCATTAATACTTATGGGTGACACAATAATAGACAAACACAACAAGCAATAAGGTTACTTCCCCTTAATTAGACTATATTCAAACAATAAGGATAATTTTTTTTTTAAAAAAAATTTGATCAAATAGATGGCCCTGCAAGCAAACGTTAGCTATTTTCTCCTTCGTTCTTGGTCAATTACACCATAATATGCTGCAAAATGTTAGCAAAAAATACCAATATCCTTGCCAAAATAATGTTAGAGGGTTATTACTTGAAAATAGCTAAAAATGAGAGCAAAAACGACGCTAAAATGACCATTTTACCTTCCAAATTATGTTGTTTTGGGGCGCTTCTGCCTTTCTGCAGCAAAACAGGGGCACTTTCGCCTTTCTACAGCAAAAACAGGGGCGCTTCCACCTTTCTGCAGCAAAACAGGGGCTCTTCCGCCTTTTTGCAGCAAAATAGGGGCGCTTTCGCCTTTCTGTAGTAAGATTAGAGGGCGCTTCTGCCTTTCTGCAGCAAAAGGTTAGAGGAAAAGAACCTTTCAAAATGAAAGGGCGTATCCGCCCCTCTGTAGGAAACGTTATCAAATTTTTAAAAAGGAAAGTTGTACACCCCACTATAAAAAAGTGTTAGAAACAAACTTCTAAGTATACACCTAACTACAGCAAACTGTTAGAAGAAAATGAAATTGTCAGATATAGGGCGCTTAAAGCCTTGACAAACAAGAGGCTTACGCTGATGCAAAAGCGGAAGGGTGCTTCCACCTTTACTGATAGAGACTGAGAGAGGCACTTCATGCTACTTGTGATAAAGTAGAGGGGCTTCTACCTTTCTCTGATAAAATAGAAACTGACCACTACGTGACATTTTCTGTAAATTCTTAACTAAAGCGAAAGGTTAAATGCAAGAACCCTATTTGTGGGTCCTGGTAGTGCAATGTGTACCTTGAAATTTACCCTACTCTAATGTGCAAAATAACTAAAAATACAAATGATAAAATACTAAGGACACTTCAAGATTAGCCTAAAGAGTGATAAAACAAGAAAGAAAATAGATGAAACAAGATGCAAATGGTTATACCTTCCTTGCTGTTGATGACTCCTTGGTTGGCCCTTGATTGAAATGATTTTGTGTGCTCCTTAGATGGTTTGTGATGTAGCTAGATGCAAGATTGAATATGCAAAATGATCAAAAGGATGGCTAGATGATAGTGAATGAGTGAGAATGAAAATTGGCGTATAAGGTTGCTCAAAATGAAAGTGTTGAAAATGCCCTTGAGGGAGGTATTATAGGATAGGCTGAATTCTCTAGAGAATTCAATGGTTGAGAATTGATCCAACAAGGTCAAGATGAAGGGCTATGGTGGGTTGAGAACTTACAAGCCCCTCACATCTGATATGTGGATGGTGAAGTGGCTAAGAGGAGATGAGGTGTAGGTGAGGGTGGCCAAAGGTACATGAGGTGGAGGAAGGACAAGTACCTTACAGAGTACATTGGGAGATGGGAAGAATCTTGGGTGAATAAAAGTGAATTTTAAATTCACAATGATTGGAAGAATCTGGTGGATAAGACAATGTTCCCAAAAGGTGGGAGTTTGTCACATGTGACTTGATGTGACAAGTCAAAAGTTCTAGAAGATGCATGAGAAAAGGGGATTCTAGGAATAATAAAAAAGAATTAAAAATTCCTTGGGGGGTGGGGAGAGTTGACCAAGATACTAATTAGATTTGACTAATCAGTAATTAGAGGATAATTAGGGGTTAATTAGGATTAAAAGCCAACTTGCAAAAGTTGGAGGATGTGACACATCCTAATCAAGGATTAGGCATGTGCACATCCTTAATGAAGAGATTAGGAAATGGATTAGGATTAGATGAAAATGGCATGTGAGGAATTAAATAAATGTAATATTTATTTAATTTATTTGATGAAAAGAGGATTAAGGAGGGTAAGGTATTTAATTATTAATTAAATACCTTAGGGATTTGGCAGAATTAAATATATTAATTAAATAATAGTAATATTACTTAATTAACTCGGATAAGAGGATGTTTAGACGAAAAGTGATAAATTTGGATAAATTAAGTGTCCAAATTTGGATGTCTACAGAAGCTTATGTAGATTTATGTAGATTTAGTGTTTACATTTTGGCACCCACCATGGGGATTTTCTTTGACGTAGCTTGTATGCTGCATCTTTCAAAGTTTAAGATTCTCTAGTCTCAACTTTTAACACTTGTTTGCAGATTCTCTAGTTTGCAGCTTGTAACTTTAGTTTTGCATATTTTCTAGTTTTATTATCTTCATGCGCATGCAACTTTTAAGTTGATTGTTGTTGATGTTACAAAAATAAAAAATTGTTTTGAGTATCTTTGGAATGATATAAAGGATATGTTTTTGTTGATTTGATATCTATCTCCCTGGACTGTTAAACTTATAGTGATATCCAAATAGATAAGCTAAATTATAAAATCTTGTTGTTGTGAACTACATTCTACTTGTACTATCAATATAACAAAAAAGTATAGATTCAGGAGTCTAATTTATTTAATAGTGGAAAAGAACCAACACATTTCATTTGGATTTACTATGAATGTAATTCTGACAAACCTTTCATTTGGCTTTGCTCTTCCTATGGAATCCTTTACTAGCGCCACATAATTTGCATTCATCGAGCTTGGTTAGTTGTAGGAGTCAAATAATATTTTTTTCCTGATAACTCATCAATTGTTGGAATTATATCAAAATTGTAGTTTTCTATAATTAACAGATTTTAACCTGTAGATGTCTTCTTTTTGGACACTTCATTTTTTTGAATATTTTGAGGTCAAAGGAGCACATCTCTCAAAATAGACTCTTGGAGCATATCACCATTAGCAGTGGCTGCTATAAAATCAACGTGCCTTCTTAAATGCTAAATGTCGCTATGATTATAAAGTATTATTTCTATTTAAAATTCATTGAAGCATTACATTGAGAATCTTTATTTAATATCGATTGAATACCTTGTGCAAATCTTTGTTTATGTTCGAATAAATTTCAAGCTTGAAAATCTTTGCTAGAGAAGCCACTGATAAGGCACACGCAATGTGTCGGTCATTGGTTTGGGAGATTTCTTATTAGGCGTGTTGAAAGTAAGGATCCCTCACAAAGGAAACCTCTCCCATGGTGTTTGATTTAATTACTAAATCGATGGAAATGATGGTGTTTGATTTAGTCATTCGATATTTTTTATTTGCAATTTCATTTGAAAGCAAGGAGCCCTCACAACATGCACATGACCTATAAAAATTTGTAGCTTCTTTTCTTGGTGGCTTGTACTATTCATAATGCACAACCTAATATAAATTTGTCATCTACAAAGGTGACCTCTCCCATAGACATGGTCTTTTGATCTGTCATTGCCAACCTGCACAAGCTTTCAACAAATAATGTTTTTGTGCACCCACAGCAATCATAGTGGGTATGAGATGGTATCTCCATGAGGGATTATGTCAAAAATTTCTTGCACAATGTATATGCCGCAATGCATGCATATTTACCAGGGTGGTTATAACTATAGCAATTGACAATTTCATTGATTGCTAGGTATGCACAAAATAGTTTTCTTTGAAATGGCTTTGGGAACTTTCAAGCAAGTGTAATTGGTTGGTGCTAGGTCGAACCCCACAATCTCTTTTTTTTTACAGCGTATCTCTTTTTCAATTCAATCTCTGAAATTTTTAATAGTGCAAATTAAAGTGTTAGCCCACAATCGACAAAGAGATCTCAAGAAAACATAAGTTCATTGCTCTCAATATCTTTCCAGACCACGTACTAACATGATAGAGATTTGTTCAACATTGATATCTCTAGGCATAGAGATTTTTTCGACATTGATAACTAAAGACATTTTGTCTTTCCATCCAACATGAATTTCAAAGCCAATCTTGCCCATTTTATTGAGGAAGGTTGTACTTTTTCATTAATTTAAATCTATTGCACATGACTGTTGGAATGTTGTCAGAAGTACTAAAGTCAAATAGAACTAAATACAATAATCTAAAGGTGCGACATCATATTTGAGGTGGCATTTTTTATTAAATGCTTGGATATAAATTAATATCTATTGCAGGTTCCTTCAATACACCACATTGCTTGTTGCATACGCAACCATAATGAAACTCATTAAACACAGTCATTAAACCATTCTCCAGTGGGGTTAAAAGTGATGGAAACGAGAAAATATTTTTATTTTATATTTTGAGCTAACAAAAAAGTCTAAAAATTAGTGTTTCCATAGGATATTTATTAGGCTGTATTTCATTTATTATTAACAGTAAATGCTATACGTATGTATTCAAGTGTTCAAGAAGACTTTATTCTAGCAGACTGTTAAAAGCAAAAATAATTGCAATGGCACTTGAGTTAGCATATGTTTTGCAAACTATTGAATTAGCATCTATTTTTTTTAGTAATATGTTTTCTTAGATGTTTCTAATATATTGGTATTTGATTTGCAGATTTGAATATGTTGATACCTAATTTGCAGATTTCTTGAAGATGACAGTGTAGCAAGGTGAAAAAATCAAAAAACAAAACATAACAAGAAGATTTGAGTTGAAGAAAGTGGGTGTTGAACTTGAAAAAAACATTTTTAAATGCTTATTGTAAAAGCTTGAAGCATCCATTTCCTACTTTCATTTTTTGTTCTACGACAAATCACTTCATCTTTGGGCTGAAAAATTAACCCTCAACTCAATTTTTTTCAAAGTTGGATTAAAATTGAACATTAGGAACTTACTAGACTTTGATTTTGGGCTAAAATTGAACAAGACAAACTCACATTTAAGCTTGGTGCTTTAAAACAAATTCATCTTTACTTTGGGTTTAAAAAGAACTTGTGCCTTCATTGTTTTGTGATTTTTTTGCAATTTGTGTCATCTGAATGTGTATGGACTTCTCTCGTGCCACTCAGCGATCTTGAGAATTAAAAGCATTCCATTGACATTAGTTGTCTAAATTCACCCACACATTTCAATTTGCAGCTAAAATTGAACAATCATGTGAGTGTGAAGGAAAGGCATTGTGTGTGTTCCCTCCTAGTGCAATCTAGGCGGTCGAACTACAAATGTACTTCTTCGCTATTGTTTATCTTTATAGGTTCTACCTTGGTGGGAAAAAGTACTCTCCCCAAGGGAACCACCCAAGCGGTAACGAGCTAACGCCAAGCTCTTCCGAACTGCTATATAAATTTTTAATTGCAAGGAAAGCTTGCAATTGATGACAAGAGGAACATGATAGCTCTCCCCCAGTATCTTTATGATGTGTAAATCCCTTGTTCTAAGGGTTGGGAGACCTCTTGACAGAGTTTATCATTGTACCCCCTAAACTGGATATCCTTACTACAACCCTTAGTTTAAGAGGCCAAAAATCCTTAATACTTGTTGGTGCAAGAACGGTCATTTTGAAGCTGCCTCACATTTGTACTATTCAAAGTAGAAATTGAATAAATCCTCAAGGTCTCTAGATCTTTCGGATTTTGAGATTTTGTGGTCCTGAGAAGTGTGTTGTGGAGGGGAGCTAGTGTCGCCAAATCTCTAACTGTTCACTTTGTCTCAGTGTTTGGAGAAATCCAAGTGAGAATCCAATAAAGTATAGCCATTTCTATCTTAGGGTTGTGCAATTTGTGATTCAATCAAATAATTTGCTTGGATCTAAAACTTTGAAACAAACATTCAACCAGTCATCAAAATTTCAAACCCTTTGGAAGAACAAATATCCTTGAAGAGTCCAAATGTTACTGCTTGTCCCTAGGGATTTTATCCTTAGAGGCTTCTAAATATTTGGGCCCATATCTCAATTTTTTCTCTCCAAAGTTAACCTAGGAAAACTATGCCTTTGATTCTTTGATGTTCACATAATGGACCTTGTGGAATGAAAAGGAGTTGAGACATAGACATTCAGTTTGAAAGTTAAGCAAGTATTGATGTGGTAAAAAGAATCCATCTAATCAAGATAAAAGATAATTGGACCCCACATATGTGTTTGATCTCATGATTTCCTGCAAATTCAAAATCCCAAAACTGATGTCTATCAATCGTCATAAGTTTCTTAGTCCAAAGGCTCTCAAGAAACATCTTTTAGCACTTTGCGAAACTAGAGATAGATTAGTATACAAATTTTACAAACATGCTTCAAAGGACAATCCAAACTTATATTCATTCTATTATTGTCAAAATCTGGGTCTTTTCCAATTTTTTGAATTTCTCACATAGAGTTGAAAGTATTAGAGGTATAGCATGTTCTTCAAAATCTTGGTCTTGTAAACAAAGTATCTCTAGGTTCATCTAGGATCAAAATCACCCCTTTCATTTGTCACCATCACCAATCAAATCCCATCTCACAAATAACTTTTAGAACCTTGGAAAAATCATTCATACTAGACTTTGGTAAATCCTTCAATCAAAATCAAAATCACTTTGTTTGGCTAGGTGTGTTTGGATGAATCCTTCTTCACACATTTAGTTAAATTATCACCCTCTTTGGACAAGTTTACCCCAAGATAACATCTAGCATCTTGGGATCTACAAGTTCATTATCCAAATCAAAATCAAAATCCAAGAAATTCTAAAGTCTAGTATTCCCCCAAAGTTCTTTAAGTTTAAACACCCATATCACTCACCCTTGCATCCTTCATCTCATCATTGATCCTAAATTCCTTAGAGGTCAACAAGGTCAAAACAGAAGAACAACATGGAATATAAACTTCATTCATACAGCATGAGTGATCTAATTCAACCAAACTATCAAAGCATTACAATGCCAATTGGCTATCAAAACTCACATTTATGCAATCCATACATGGGATCATTATCTCCTACAAACCTCAATGATACAAGAAATGTGAGTATGCCCAATGTAAATTTTGGAACACCTTTCCCTATGGTAGATTTAAATCAAAGTAAAAACTTACAAATCTATCAACCAAATGATCAATACATGAATCTTCAACAAAACAACATTATCCCATCCAATCCATACATGCCAAAAGTGAATATACCAAGTGAAAACTTATCAAACATGAACATATCAAATACACATTTGGTGAACTATGGGATAGATACATTTTCAAATCAAAGAAATGTCATTCAAAATCCAAGCAATATATTAACAACTCAATGTATTGATCCAAGTCAAGGTAACCTCATGCAAAATCAAAGTTACCCAAATCAAAGCAATATGTTTCCTAACCACAACAATGTTCCATGTCAACCTATAATGCAAAATCTAAACATCATCCCAAATCATAACATTGTCCGAAATCAATTTTTGCATGATCCCATACAAATACCATAAGTGTATATTCCAAATATGCTTGACCAACAACCAAATCAACTCTATCAATGATTTCAAGATCAAAATCAAGAACAAATTTTGTGAAATCAAATTGATATACTTAGAAAATTTGTTGATTCATATCACCAATAGACATCTCCACCCCAAAATCTACACACTCACCCATTGGTTAAACCATGTCATCAAAACATTAAGTTGTCTCCATAACCTCATCAAAAAGAATATCCCTAGTGTCAAGAGGTTGAATATCAAGATCAACAACATCAACAACAATCCCAATCACCACATCTCCAAAATCAATCACTACAAGGTCAATCTCAACAAGTACAAATCTCACAAGATCATAAACATGAATATACTCCTTTGGGATAGCCAATTAAATCTGCATTACACAAGCTAGCTAATGCAAAACTCATCACTCTTCCAAAAGTAAGTGCTTTCAACTCTATCATAAACTTCCCTCAAAATAAGGGTAGATATTATTATTAGTATCATAGAGAAAATATTCATAAAACTTCAAATTGTATTCAACTCAAAAATCTCATCCAAGACCTTATTGATCAACGAAAAATAACTATTGAGGACAATGACCAGGATTCAAGCACTAGTGATAAAAATGACAATCTCTCCACCACAATTGTTGGGAACAATAATCAAGATCTATCCATTGATGAGCACCTTGTAGATTTTTCTACCTCATCCAACGATCAAATCAACATACATCAAGAGTCACTTTTTAATCATGCTCAAAACCCATCAACAATATCCCATAATGATCCATTTCAAGAAATGTTAAATCATTTGATCCTATGGTTGAAAAAAATGACAATATCTCCACCACAACTGTTGAGTACAATGATCAAAATCTATCCCTTGATGAGCACCTTGAAGATGTTTCTACCTCATCCAACAATCAAATCAACATACATCAAGAGTCACTTTTTAGTCATGATCAAAACCCCTCAACAATATCCTACAATGATCTATTTCAAGGAGTGTTAACATTATTTTATCCTATTGTAATAATCCAAGATCCATCCACCAATGATCATGTTGACAATGTCTCTACATCATCCAATGAGTTAGAGGACATATCTCAATAATTTATTCCAAAGCATGATCAACATCTTTCACCAAAGTCTAGCAGTGGTCCTTTCCATGACATATTGACATCCTTTGACCACATGGTTGTATATATTGAAGAAATTTTCAACTTAATACTTAATCCACATCCACTTAAAGATCATGAGGATATTGAGCCCATTTCCATGCCTAATGAAGATATCCAAGAACTCTTTGTAAGCAATCCATCCTTTGAAATTGACCCGTGTCAAGAACTTGAGCCAAAGCATGTTGAAAGAAATTGTGAAATCATTCAAGATCAAGAATTTGTATCTCCAAGATAATACAAAGATCTAATGAACACTCTCCAATTTATACAAGATGTCACAAATGATTATCATATTCATATAACACATAATCGTCCATCTACCCAGGAGATGCTTTCTTTGGATGGACACATAGATGGTCTTCATTTAGAACAAGATTCCTCTACTCTTGACATTATTACACAAGAACAAGAGGTTATTGATTCATACATTCAAGCTAAGTTATCAACATCATGATCAGATATATCCCAAATTTAGATTGAGGACATCATATATGAAGATATCCTGCATTATCCACTCAAGGAAATAGGTCAGGCCAAACAGGATATTCCAAAATCAGTAGAGCAACAAATTGAAATACCATCATCTATAGTGGTTATTTATCAAAGAATGTTTGGTAAATAGGAAATCTCAAAATGGGAAGAATCAAAGCATGAAGGTACTACTTCCACAATACTAGGGGAAACTTCATCTCAAGCAAACATCAACATAGGGAGCACGAAGAATCCTTATGATGAAACCAATGCTACTACTACAACCAGCCATGTCATGAATCTTCATCCACCCATCACCCCATCCATGAATTGGGACCAACATCAAAAGAAAGATTTGAATCAAAGCACAAAGAATGTTATCAAATAAAAAGAAGTTGGGAAGCATAATAGACAAATAAAATACACATGGATACCAAAAAATACAAAGATAGATTATCCCTATCAAACTCCATCAATCAAAGAAACTATGGGGCCAGATAAAAAAGGGAAATTTATCCATCAAAGACATCCACAAATGCAAAAGCAGGCTTCCCAAGTAATGTAAAAATTATATCAAGAAGTTGGTCCTAATTCCATGCACACTTCCATATCCACCTGTGATAGGTCGAATGTGAGCGTTAGAAATTAAGCAGCAAACAAAAGAGTGCAAATAAACACCAAAACAACCTACACCTCAAGATTAGCCTAAGTTGGAAACAACACAAGATACAAAGCAACAAATGGAACTTTATACCTTGTCTCGAATCGATCCTTTGGTTGGCCCTTCGATCTTTGATGTGTATGCTCCTTGGATCGCACAAGATGCAAGCTAAATGAAGTTGTGAGGATGAGTGCAAGTGGATGAAAACATAAAAATGGCTAAGTGTGGATTGAGAAATAAAATTGCAAGAGTTTGGCTAGAAAAATGATCTCCCCCCAAATGAGAGAAAAGATAGGGTATTTATAAGAATTTTGATAATTCCTAGAGGAGATGGATGGCCAAGATTGAGCCACCAAATATCAAGATGTAGGGCTAAGGTGAGTTGAGAACCTACAAGCCCTCACATCTGGACATGTGGCATGTGATATAGCCCTAAAAGGCAGCGACATGAGGTGGGAAGGGATGGTACATGACATGGAGGGGTACAAAGTACCCTTGGGATTGGACAAGATCTCCTCATAAAGGAGGTCCTATCCCCATGTGGTGAGGGACATGAGGAATTAAAATTCTCAAATATTCTCATGGGGAGATGGGAAAGAATAAAGAATAAGTGAAGGACATGTGAGAAGAAGTGAAGGAATTAAAAATTCCTTTTGGGTGCCTTGGGGGATTAAAAGGTGAATTAAAAATTCACATGGGGAAGTGGAGTGACTTGCCCAAAAGGAGAAAGCCTTTAATAAGGTTGACTTAAGGACACATGCCATAAGTGGGAGGAGGATTAGGTTAGACTAACCAAATGATTAAGGTTGTGCAAGTACTTAGTTAGATGGACTAATGACTCATTAGAAGCAAGTGGGAGATTATGGAGGATGTGACCCTAATGATGATTAAGGGTGTGCACATGCTAACCCTAGTTAATTAGGAGAAGATGAAGTAATTAAGATGGATTAGAGACCAACTTACAAAAGTTGGAGGATGTGACCATGAGAGAGAAAAGAGGAATTAAAAAATGAATTTTAATTTCAAAAGGGGAATATGACTAAATTAAATAAAATGGTATATTTATTTAATTTAGAGGAGGAAGAGGGGTAAAGTATTTATTAAATTAAATACTTTAGGACCCTTATGCAGGGTATTAATTAAACAAATGGTTTAATTAATATTAACATATGGGATAAGCAATTGGATGAATAAGGAGATGCGTTTGATCATATGGAAGTGATCAAATTGGACGTCTACAGGCTCCCGATATCAGGGCTCCCGATTAGCGAGTGCTGGTAAGAGGACGAGGCGCTAGATGAGTCCATGCACATTGTGTTTGGTAGTGACGAGCTACCGATGTAGCGAGGTCAGTTGGATGTGGATAGGATGGTAGCATGTAGGGTACCGGTACTATCATTGTACCTGGCAGGGCTGATTAGTGGTATACTTCTGTCGGATCGAAGTGGGCAGTTTCTTCACATGAGGATGGTCGAGGTGATTCGTCACTTCATCGAAGGCCGAGAGGGGCAGTTCGCATAGGGGACGTGCATGTTAGCTCAGCTGTATCAAAACATGCATGTAATTTGTTATAGAAAATAGTTGAGTGTGACACACGTGACACTACTACAGCTGTGGGCCTGGGAGCATATCCGCGTTGCCAAGCCGATTATAGTGAGGGTTGGTTATTATGATGACACGGAGCCCATAGCGTGGTGGTGGGGAGCAGAGGCGGGGACGCTACTGCGGTATCAAGAGATGCAGGAGGTAGACATGTGGAGGAGACAGTTTGATGATGTGCAAGCAGTCGATATAGTGTGGAGGCCATACATGATGCGGCAATTCAGAGGGTGGTTGAGAGAGGAGGGTTTGCATAGTGGTTACTTCTTTACTTGATGTTACATTATTGGGAGTAGGCCACGAGTAGTGGAGTTGCATTGACCGGATCAGGTGACAAGACAGTTCGGGGTGAGACAAGATATTCCGGCAGGCCGAGTGAGATTTGCACGACAAGTACGGGAGCAACCATGGGGAGCCACGCTAAATCTGCGCAGCATATGGAGTGATATTGAGAGACTGGTGTTTAGGCCCTATCCTGATAAGTGAGAGGGGCCACAAGATGCAGGGATGATAGATCGTTATGAGGAGTGGTTTAGGTGACATCCGCCGCAGCGGATTACACCAGTTGTGCCGATTGAGGAGGCACGAGGATTTGGGTCAGGGGATGAGAGGAAATT
>VDFB02270271.1:0-45241 GCA_007258455.2 Sequoia sempervirens | reverse complement strand
AATCTTTCCCAAAACTAGATTTCATAGATCAATGGAAAAGATCTAAATTTAATTTTGGTATCTACAAATGATGGCATCATAACTATGAGTACGTGGAAAATGAGTCTTGCTAATGAAAACCATGACTAACACATTACTGTTCTCTTTTACCCCATGCCTCATGTACACTAGAAAGAAGCATGTGAACCTTGTTCATTTCTTTTGTCATCACCTTCTAATATAGCAGGAATCGTCAAGACTTATGACCCCAACAAGAACCTCCAAAAAACATGCAACATTTCCATGAAAGGTTTCAAGTTGATTGGGAACCAACAACACCCATGTGCAAATAATTTCTTATCTCTCTTTTCTTTTGACTTAGTGCCACCTCCATGTTCCTTTTGATCTCGATGATCTAGACTAATTGCATAATTGAATGCTTAACTTAAACAATTTAATGGAAACTCAAAAACAAGTGTACATTATTGAAATTATGCTTTAAAATCAAGGTGATAACCAAAAGATGAGAGAGAAGAAGAGAGAAAGTGTAAACAATATGATAATGGAGTTCGCCACAATTGTGACTACGTCTCCAGGTCCACACCAATGGAGTGAGACCGATCTAATTATTCCTCCAGAAACTCGGTTACAATCTTCAACATAGCCTCCCCTTGGATTACAAAGAAATCTGAAAATGCACTTCCAAAGTGCGTGGGAACAAGCTTCTCCAAAAGCACAAAGTTACAATAAGATTTCTCCAAGGAAGAAAAATCCCAACTCTACACTTACAAAAATCACCTCCAAAACTCCTTACAAAAATAATTAGCTAAAACACCCTTACAAACTCTCACCCATTTACCCCTTTTTATACACCAATTTTACCCAATTTGGTGTATAACAACTTGATTTACAATCTCCCAAATTTACATGTAAATCCAAAAGAAATCCCCTTGTTACATAATAAAATCTCTTCAAGATAAATAACGAAGGGCCCTTATAATTTTGGGCTTACAAAGGAAAATAATAATCCCTATAATTTTGTTTTGATAACTCTTACGGGATTATGTATATATTTTTAAGGAGATCTTTTAAATTTTATTCCTTGAAAATAATCCCATTGCTATCTTATAGGATTTTATCCCTTTTGAATAGGGGTAATAATAATTAAAAAAGGGTTTAAAATCCCTTAAAATAAGGATTCCATGAAAATATGATTTTTTTTAAATAAAGCTTTTAAAACAAAACTCATGGCTTTAAAATAGGGTAGCTTTAATATATGAGAGCCCATGTTTATTAAAAGAATGTGGCATTTTTTATTATTTTTTTATTTGTTTTATATATTTTATTAATTTTATTATTTTTATTATTTTTTATAAAAATAATATGCCACCTTTTGTCAATAATGGCTTGCCACGTGGAGGGGTGAGATGATGCCATATCAAAATTTCATTCGTCGGTCAAAGAATTTGGAGTGATGTGTCTGCTGACTGGATTGATGATGTGGCATTGGCTAGACTGCCACGTGTCCACACATGATTGGCCAACTTTGACTTCTCGTAATTTGGGCAAACAAACTCCAATTTTGATGAAATGAACGTCATTGGAAAGCTTGCGATGAGATCTTTGCATTGACACCACTCTTGACCACTTTTGACAACTTTGATTTTTTTGACCTTTTTCTAACTTGGGTCTTTGAGTTGACTGAAGGTTTGACTGAGTGTATCTCGAGCACCTTAGCTCCGATTGACTCCATTCGAGTTGCATTGGAGTCAAAATTCCCAATATTTTTTGATGAAGATGTTTCTGGAGAAAAATGAGGAACTTCAAAATTTGACAAAAATCCTCCGGATCAGGCCTCCCCACTAGAGAGCTTTTGGACCTCCAAAAGTGGCATTTATTCAGACATTAAGTGAGGACTTAGCCTCCCCACTTGTCCTGTATCCTCTGTACATCTGTATACCTGAATCACAAACACAATGAAGACTGCGACAACCTTGTTGATCATAAACATCATTCTATCACTTCCATAAGCATCTACATCAACTGTTGTAGCCACTAACCAACAAACATTGACTAGCATCAAGCTGAACAATAGTGCAGATATGAAAGAGAACAAATCAACAACATATCGATCTTTCACATGAGAAACATTTTTACCCAAGGATCCATCAATGCTTTCAATCATCATTCCCTCATGTTGTACTGTGGGTGCATCTTGTGACATTTGGCCCTGGTTAGCTACTCCAAGTTCCTGTCTAGAACCACCTGTGCTAACAGACATGAGAGTTAAATCCTTACTTGCATTAATCACCCTCTTAAATTGCCTTGTGTTTGTAGAAAAATGATCAGTCTTAATCCTGTGAGAATGTACAATATACTGAATGCCATCTTTAAACAAATGATAATGATTCTTTTCCCTGTAGAAAATAGCTTTTCGATCATATAGATAAGGGCTACCCAGAACTATCCCACAGATATCTAGTGGTACCACATCAAACTGTACTTCATCCACAAACTTGCTAGTGATTGCAAATTTTAAAGTGCATTGTCTTGTTACTTGCAATTTATCATTCTCGCAAATCCAGCCTAGCGGATAAGGTTTCTTATGTTGTGTAGTTTTCAATCCCAAGTTTCTTACAACATCTTCAAAAATTAAGTTAACTTGAGAACCACTATCTATGAGTGCATCAAGTTTCACATTCTTAGCAATAACCCTTATGTGAAAAAGTTCATTCCTTTTCTTATCATCAAAGACTTCATTAACTTTAGGTGTAGAAGCACAACTATCAAAGGAAACACTGGCAATAGGAGCTTTACCTTTCAAACCCATAGCTGTTATCTTAGTTTCATCATCAGAATCGGAACCAAGATCCATAACAACATTTGTGTCTTTCTCCTTACCTTTTTGTTTCTAATTCTGTCTCTAAGCCCACTTAGGCTTCAATTCAGGATGCAACTTCCAACAATGATCTTCATCATGACCCTTCCTATCACAATGAGAGCAAGAAATCTTGCCATCCTTCTTGACTGTAGATGTCTTCTTTCCTTTCCCTGTCTCTGCAACCTTAGATGATTTCTTTACAGAGTTATCATTATCAAACTTATCAATAAAAGAACCCTTTCCTCTTGACTCCAAATGTGTAGCTTGGACACAAACTTCATCCAAATTACTAGGGTTCAAGACCAAAATAGAATGTCTGAGATATGAGTGAAGACCTCCTATGTACTTTAACAAAGTATCCTGGGTGTACAAAGGTACATTTAATGCAATAGCCCTTTTACGAAACTCGTGGGTGTAATCTTGAACAGACTGTCCTTTCCCTTGCCTAAAAGTTTTCCAATTCATCATTAACTGTTGCATATGAACTAGGGGATAAAATTGCTCTTTAAGAGCATTAACAAATTCTGGCCAAGACAAATTGACTCTACCATGCTGTGAAATTTCTGCTCTAGTCCTACTCTCCCACCAGGTGAGAGCTGAACCTCCTAACCAAAGAGTGGCTAACTAGATCCTAGAAGCATCATCAAAGAGGTTTTGGACTCTACAATAGACTTCTACTTGCTGAATCCAATCATCTAGTTTTTCAGCATCTAATTCACCACAATACTTAGGTAGTTCAAATTTTACATCCAATTTAATCTTAGGCTTATTTACACCCTTAAAAGGATTAGCAGAAAGAGAATGTGTAGAAGGAGAAGAAGGGGGAGAAGAAGGAGTAGACAGAGGAGATTTTGGGGGTTCATCACCACCTCTTGGTTGCTTCTTCTTTCCTTTACGGTCTCCATGATCTTCTTGCTTCAATGCATTATCTTCTTCAAGTTTCATGCGTTCTTCCCTTTCTTTGAGTAGCATTTCCAACGCAGCTCTCATTTGCCAGAAGGCTCTTCGAAATTCTTGCTCACTGAGTTCTTCAGGTACCTCCATTCCAGACACAGACATTTTGGAAAAGTTCTTCATTTCCCAATCTCAAGATTATATTCCTCAAGCTTGCCTTTTCCCTTCTGAATCCTAGATCTTGTTAGCATTGAAAACCAACTGCAATAATAGTCACCAAATGCACTAATACCAATTTGATCTAATTTAGGATCTAGACTAATTGCATAATTGAATGCTTAACTTAAATAATTTAATGGAAACTCAAAAAAACAAGTGTACATTATTTAAATTATGCTTAAAATTAAGGTGATAACCAGAATGTGAGAGAGAAGAAGAGAGAAAGTGCAAACAATCTGATAACGGAGTTCGCCACAATCGTGACTATGTCTCCGGGTCCGCTCCAATGGAGTGAGACCGATCCAATTATTCCTCCAGAAACTCGGTTACAATCTTCGGCATAGCCTCCCCTTGGATTACAAAGAAATCTGAAAATGCACTTCCAAAGTGCGTGAGAACAAGCTTCTCCAAAAGCACGAAGTTACAATAAGATTTCTCCAAGGAAGAAAAATTCCAACTCTCCAGTTACAAAAATCACCTCCAAAATTCCTTACAAAAATAATTAGCTAAAACACTCTTACAAACTCTCACCCATTTACCCCTTTTTATACACCAATTTTACCCAATTTGGTGTATAACAACTTGATTTACAATCTCCCCAAATTTACATGTAAATCCAAAAGAAATCCCCCCGTTACATAATAAAATCTCTTCAAGATAAATAACGAAGGGCCCTTATAATTTTGGGCTTACAAAGGAAAATAATAATCCCTATAATTTTGTTTTGATAACTCTTACGGGATTATGTATATATTTTTAAGATCTTTTAAATTTTATCCCTTGAAAATAATCTCATTGCTATCTTATAGGAGATTATCCCTTTTGAATAGGGGTAATACTAATTAAAAAAGGGTTTAAAATCCCTTAAAATAAGGATTCCATGAAAATAGGCTTTTTTTTTTTAAAATAAAGCTTTTAAAACAAAACTCATGGCTTTAAAATAGGGTGGCTTTAATATAGGAGAGCCCACGTTTATTAAAAGAATGTGGCATTTTTTATTATTTTTTTATTTGTTTTATATATTTTATTATTTTTTATAAAAATAATATGCCACCTTTTGTCAATAATGGCTTGCCACGTGGAGGGGTGAGATGATGCCATATCAAAATTTCATTCGCCGGTCAAAGAATTTGGAGTGATGTGTCCATTGACTGGATTGATGATGTGGCATTGATTGGACTGCCACGTGTCCACACATGATTGGCCAACTTTGACTTCTCGTAACTTGGGCAAACAAACTCCAATTTTGATGAAACGAACATCATTGGAAAGCTTGCGATGAGATCTTTGCATTGACACCAGTCTTGACCACTTTTGACAACTTTGATTTTTTGCCATTTTTCTGACTTGGGTCTTTGAGTTGATTGAAGGTTTGACTGAGTGTATCTCGGGCACCGTAGCTCCAATTGACTCCGTTCAAGTTGCATTGGAGTCAAAATTCCCAATATTTTTTGATGAAGATGTTTCTGGAGAAAAATGAGGAACTTAAAAATTTGACAAAAATCCTCCGGATCACCTTTATCGGGGGTTCCTATGAAAGCTCTTACCACGTTATACTTAGCCAAGTTTCCAATTTTTTGAGTTTGAGGAATTGACTAAAATACATGGGAGGGGAATGCATATCCAATAGGAAACTATAAATTGATGACCCTTACATATTTCTCAGATCCTTTATTAATGAGGGATCATGCCACATAGGCACACAAATGGAAGGGAATCAAGAAAAAATGACATTAGGAAATTGAGTCCCAAAAAGTAAATTATCACTGAGCTTGTCATCTTGAAACTATTATGGGAAAAGCTCATGATCTTTTTTATAAAAAAATCCCAATTGGGCTAACTCAGTAGAAGTTATTATCTGCATTCTATTAAAAACTAGGAGATATTCCTCCCATCCAGTAGCTCTTCATCAATGATTTTGAGATATGCGTTCAACAATTCCTTTATCATCTTGCTACCTAGGGACTTTATCCCATTCTCAAATTCAAGGTAGTAGGGAGGATCCCTTTAATATTTTGATGATGAGAATCCTCATTTAATACAATCAAAATTGTAGGAGTGGGTGCATCTATGTCATTTAGTCCAATTAAATGATTACTACATAAGGTGATTAGTCCCACCCGAGTCTTCAATTCCTCCTTTTTGGTTTCATCCTTTTATATTCACTCAAGGATGGTGGAAACAACTACCTATAGTAATTGAGTTTATTCTTTTTTTGTTTTAAATCCTAGATTGTCTTACTACAAAGTATAATCCCTAGTTATCATTTGTGTTTCTATCTTATCTATCATAGGGGTGGCCACTTGTGCTACTCTATCACCTTGCTCATTTACAGTGATGGTGGAGAGTGTTGTTGCCCTTTTTTTTGAGGTTTTACCTTGAACAAATCTATCACTAATGAGAAATCCTCTTCCTCTTGAATATACACTAGGTTTTCATTTTTTGTACTACATGGTTGAAACAAACTAGGTGTTCTAATGTCTCTACATGTTGAGAGTGAGGAGGAGTCCATACCATCTTGTCCTATTAGTACTCTATGAATTTTCAGCTTATTCATCTAGTGTTGAGGCAATTCCTTGCACCAAAATATCAATATTTTAAATGTTTACATCATGTAATATCTCCTCCTACTACCCAAAATTACCCTCTCATTGATCTTTTGGCTCTATAGTTTGAGAGGGTGTAGGGATCTCTATGTGAGGTGGTGAAGGTGGAGGTGAAGGAATGGGTGTCTCATGAGGAATACTTGGGATATATGAGGGTGACTTATTTGGAGGATTTGGATCTTGAGGAGGTGCTTGAGGTGGTGATGGAAATAGTGAGGCATGCAAAGAGTCCAAGGAATATTCTCCCAAGCAGGCGGAGATGGTGGCCTAGCAACAAGAGAAACCCTAGGGAATTTCCTCATCTTAATGAGTGAGATGTGTTCTTCTTCACTCTCATTGGAATCAACATTAAATTTTACCTCTTTTTTCTTTCTCTTTTCTTTAGTAGTAGTAGAACTAGTTTCTCTCTTTTGTTCCTACTTCACTTCTTTTACTATTTCCCTTGGTGATTCCCTTGCATGATTTTTCTTCTTCATAGCCTTCAAAATGACATAGGGTACCTCCACCCATTCTATTGATCCGTCTATAATTGCCTTAGCCCTATTCTCCATCAAGGAGTCTTCTATTGTCGAGGGATGTAATGTTTTCTATCTTCCTTCATGTTAAGTGGTTTAGTGACTCCATAGGCTCTAATAGTTTCAACAATTAGTTGTAATAATACTTTATTCTTACCTCTTTTTTATCAAGGTAGTTAGCCCAATGATCCTCAAATGCATGTTTTTAGAATGACCCTTTTAGTGAGTTGATTCTCCCAATGGGATCAAACTTCACTTGAGGATCATTATGCAGATCCTTGGACAATGGTTCCATATCAATCTTTATTGTCTTAGAAATTTGTAGATTAAAAAATGATTAGACCTCCAACTTGATGGGAAATATATAGCCAACCTTATGTTTTCTATCCAATAGCTTCTAAATTTTAGCAACTTGTCTACAAAGCTCTAACAACACTATTTGTCACTTATATATCTCAATAGCTTGTAGGGTGCCTTGTGAAAAACTACAACTCTAATGTAAGAAAAGGTCTTGAATTGGTATACTAGCTCCCCTACTTTTTCAGTTCACTTGTTGCATTGATATATAATATCTTTACAAAATCATTCTCTAAACCCCTTTATTATTGAAAAAGTAAAAACATATTGGTAATGCAATGATGTTTATGACTTTCCTTTAAATATAGCTAGGGATAATGATCATAAATTTTAGTATCACCTAATTGAACTAATCCACCCCTTATAAATCTTAGAAAATTGGCTTTGTAGGCCAATATATACGCAATGTATGATGTCATATGGAATGTTCATGCCCACAAAATGATATAAAAGTCACAGCATAACTAAACCTCAGAATTGGACATTCCAGCAGGTGACTGACATCTTCTTATGGACGTTCATTTGCTTTGTCAAACTAGGGAACGTTTACTTTAAATGGAGCAGCACGGTATGTGCACTAAGAACTAGTTTCCAGTCATCATCTATAGAAAACAAATGCTTAATAGAAATGCAACACAAAGCTTTTTAACTCAAACACGACTTAGCTAAAACAGAAATCATAGCAGCTATTATTAAAGAACAAATTGTGAACTGGCCTTATGCTGCAGGAACAGACACAGGGATGGATTCCCAATGCTGTAGGAACAATACAAGGCTGAATTTATGTTGAAATCAATAGAAATAGATTCTAACTGGTAATCAGCATGAAATGAACAGTTAACTACAACAACTTGCTACAGAATACTTACTAAGTAGGCCCCCTTAGCAAGCATCAACTAGATTACACAAGAAGTTGAATTAAAGCTTCATTGAATTTTATTCATACTCAGAACCAGGATACATCAATTACTTTGTTTGAAAAATAAAAACTTAACACAGAACTTTATTGCTTCTTCAACCTAATTTTAATACATATTGTTTTTCATCCTCGTTCACTCACGCAGGAGGAACGGTTATTTAAATGAAAAAGGAAACTAACTAACTAACAAAGGAAGTCGTGATCATAAATACATTTTGAATCCGCGGAACAAATATTCATAAATGAAAGTCTATCTGCTCGACGCGACCTAGAGAGAATATAGCATTACACACTTCCTAGATCAAAGGACCATTTGAGCTCCTTCCCAAAGATTCGGTCAAAGAGTTATTACTGAAACAACTTCTTCAACAGAACCAAAATTATTTGTGCTTGATCAGCTCCAGCTCCCTCCAACAACCTGCAATAAGTGACAGAAGCGAAGGAAAGCATACACACAAGTGACACGACATCCATTCATTAATCACACGTTAATCCTATTCCATTATCCAAAATCATAAGCGTACATCAGCCATGCGGGAGGTCAAAAAGGTAATTAATGAAGTTGTCAAGCTACAGGAATATGGTATTTGTTGCTATAGGATACCACCCAAAAAGTCTTTAATCAACAAGTTTAAACAACAATTAAACAAAAGTAAGTGTATCAAAGATTTCAAACTATGAGCATATTTAAGGCTCATCATTCTACCCCCTACTTAATGTAATGTTGGTCCTCTAGCATTAACTTTACTTGTTATTTCCCTAAAATCTGTTGGAGAAGCATGACCCTACAATGAAGTTCCAAACTTGTAGTAAAAACCTCTGGTAAATTCCCATCTTTCAAATCTATGGTTTTCTATTTCTTCATTGATTTCCTTGGCTTGGTAGGAATAGAGTGGCCATATTAAAACTGGGGGTTGGAAGGTCAATGGCATCCATAATTCAAATCTACTTTGCAAACCCAGTTGCATGTACCTTTCTATTCTCCTGAGTGCCGCTGTGAAGTTTAAAGGGCTATGAGGCTCTGTCTTTCTTAAACCAACCATTAATTTCTCCCACCTTGTCTCAATCCTGGAAGAGGCAAGTTTCTAAAATATATATTTTTTCTCTTTAAACTCACTGTATACCTGTTGTCTGATATCAAAAAATTTCTCTCTTTCCTAAGGGTAATTTGATCCATAAGTAACTTTAAGCCAGGTTCTGAAAACTGTGCGTGGATCTGAACTTTCAGCTCTTAGAAAAAGAGGTTCATCTCTTTCTGCCTCTTCATATGTTTCCAATTGTTTTCCATAATTGACCTCATTTGCAGCCCAAGACATAAGTACTCTTAGATGAATATCACCTATATAAAGGAGTGGGTTCCATTCAGTTTCTGTAGGAACTAAATAACCATGTAAATAAAGTTCACACATGGAGTTTTTCAACCAATTAGGGGCCACTTCGTAGGCATCATAGAATTCCTTGGCTGTTTCAATATCAGGATCCAAATTTCTGGAGATCCTCAATAGTTTAAACCAAAGAAACTGTTCCTTGAGGCACATTGCATATACTTTGGGTGGCGGCCTACACTCCATTATCTTTCCAGTTATTTTCATCATTTTATCCATTTTCTTCTACATATCTTGAATTTCTTGCTTTTTCCTTTTAATTTCCTTTTGCAGCTTTTTCTTTTCCTCCTCCCATAAACTTTGCTAGACTTCAGTTTTGGCGAAATGGCGAAAACATAAAGTCTGGAATGACACAAGCTTCCTCTTAATTCTCATAAATTCCAAGTATGCAATCAATGGAGTCCTTTTGTACACAACTAAATCTGTGCAAACTTTAGTAGGCAATGGATTATCATAGGGTATTTCAGGCGGTTCAAGCACACCTTCTTCTTGCTGCAAGACAAAATCCTCTTGCTGCAGGATGAAGTCTTGTTGCATCATGGGAGAAAATTGTTCTTTCTCAAAAATTTTCTCAGCCGCACAAGCCAAGTCGTCCAGACTCAGCATTTTCCCTTTATCAACATTACTAGGTTGTGCTACCTCAGGAACAACAGAGGAGCTTTGTGGAACATTTGCAGACATACCCAGGGAGTTATTATGACCTGATTCAGCAGAGTCCTCCAAAATTATGACAGTTTCAATTTGAACGGAGGTTGTAGCAAGGTTAGACCGTTTTCTCAATGAACTCCTTCTTGGTAGTTTTTCATAAGGAGCAGCAGCTAAGGATGCCTCCTTAACAATCCTCTTCCTAGCTGGTCTTGAAGATCCAGACTCGACAGGGGAAGTAGATATTGAAATTGGAGTATTAACAGGTGTTGCTGCAGGAGAGACAGAGACATGGGAAGACTTCGCAGGAGAGGATGAGGCAAAAAGTTTTTGTTTTTGAATATGTGGGTCCGACTCAAGAGTCTTCCCTACCCTAGATGACTCACCTACAATTATCTTTCCTTTTTCTTGCCTAGCAATAGACCTTGTTTGTACCCCAGTAAAGGACATCAATATAGAAGCTGCAGAACTAGGCGCTGCAGGAGCAGCAGATTCTTGCTCTGTTTCTAAACTTGTGGACTCAATTCTCATTTTCTTTCTTCTAGGCTGCGTAGGTAGTGCCCTAGGGGGTTCAGGCAGTTGAAGACCTTTTCGGGCAACAAACTCATTCTAGGAAAGAGGTGAAACATCCCTTAAAGATCGCTTAGCCAAAAAATTTATTAGGGCATGATGTGTGATAGAGTTTCCTTTACCCTTTTGGGTTTCATGTGCACTATTTTGCAAAAGGTTCAACAAGAAATTTGGAACATTCACTACCAGTCCATGTCTCATATGACTTAACAATTTGAAATGATATGAATGTAGGTAAGAGAAGCGCCCTTCACAAGTTAAATATCTGATAATAATGATGGCGTATTCAAAGTATGGATAAGGCAGGGACATTCTTTTGCACCCTTGCTTTGAAATTTCCAAAGGCCCATCAGCTGGTAGGATAAGCTCTGCCCTAGCAGAGATAGCATCCCTTCCAACAGGAAAATTTTCACCAACTACCGGTAATCTAGTAACTTCTGCAATTGTTTCCTCTGTCACAGCTACTGCCAAGCCCCATACCATAGCCTCATTTTCTGAAAATGTTTTTAAGAATTCTTCTAAAGCCTCTTCATCAAAAGAATCAATCCTCAAGAAATAATTTAACCAACCACAATTGGCAAATGCTTGCCTTAACTGAGGGTCCTGTATCAACAATTCATGAGCGACAGGCTTGTGCCTCACCAGTTGGCCACCCATGATCAAGAACCCTTAAAACAAAAACTTTGACTGATGCTAAAAACTTGCAAAAGACTCTTCTTCCTTACTACTCCTCCTTTTCCTTACCAAGAATAACAACTAAACGTTTGCATAAAATAATTTTAATAACTACTTAAACTAAGTAGTTAGCTTGTTCTTAGGATATGACTTCACAATCGTACTTTAGAAAGTACAAGAACATAACTATTTTGGCAAATGTAAATTTGGCACAGGAAAAATATCAAATTAGAATACCCCCGCCCCCTACTTAGCATTTGACATGTGTCCTCACATGTCAGGGTGATAAGTTTAAAGCGTGCAATTACGGCTGACATATACATTACAATTAATGAATAAACGAAAAGAATAAATTATGTGATAGTGAAAAGATTTCGCGTACCTTGAATGTAGGTTTCGGGCATGCCGCAAAGGACAACAACGTATCATGAAACGATAGCTGAGAGAGAAAATGCATGAATGAGGCGGAGTGGTAATATGGATGACATGGCAGATAAAGAAATGAATGATGTGATAGATGAAATAGCGGAGAAAAATGGTTTTCCTTTTTTTAAAAGAAAACTTTATTATGGGCGGTCAACACAATAGTTAAAGAGAAGCTGCAAGAAAAAGGCCTAAGCCTTTTGCTCCGGGAAGATCAGGTGAAACAAACTTTTTTAGAAACTCTTCCTTGGACATCGGCTTATGATATAACCGCAGTCGGTTTCCATTAACTAACAATTTGAAATGGACTGAATCAATTGTGGCCAGCTATGCTGATCCATTGTCAAAGACATTCTCAACTTCATAGGGACCGAGCCAGCAGGTTGTGAGCTTACCTTGGTTTTCTTGATACCTAGAATCATATAGCAAAGCCCAATCATGAGTAGAAAATTGCTTGGTTTTGATATGCTGATCGTGCCACTTCTTCCTTTGCAATTGGACAGCTTTTGTATGCTGCAGGGCAGCTTTTCTCATTTCGTCCAAGGCATTCAGCTGCAAGAGACATTCCTTCTGTGCTTCTGAAATGTCTATATTGAGTTTGAGAGTTGTCCTCAAAGTTTTGTGTTCAAATTCAATGGGCAACATAGCGGCTTTCCCATAAAGTAATTCAAAAGGTGTAAACCCAGTTGTTGTCTTCCATGTAGTTCTGTAAGCCCAGACTGCTCAAGGAAGTATACTGCTCCAATTTTTCCTATGGAGCTGTATTGTCTTTGTTAGGATTGCCTCAATTTCTCTATTTGTAACCTCCGCCTAACCATTGGCTTGAGGGTGATAGGGGTTGGACTTCCTATGCTTAATTTTATAGTCACTCATTAAGGCAGTGATCAAATTAGATGTGAACTGAGCTCCCTGATCAGTGACAAGCTCTCTAGGAACTCCAAATCTGGTGAAAATTTGCTCATACAGAAATTTAGCAACCTTGTTATCACGAGCATGAGTCATTGCCTTTACTTCAACCCATTTTATTACATAATCCGTGCAAACCAGAATATATGACTTGCCATTTGATGGTGGATCAATTGGTCCAACAAAATCCATTCCCCATTTATCAAAGGGGGTAACTATTACCTGTGGATACAGTGGCATTTCATCTGACCTGGTTGGTCTTCCCATACGTTGGCATCTATCACATTTATTTGTATAATCTATAGCATCCTTGTGTAATGTTGGCCAATAATATCCTATTGTAAAGACCTTCATTAATGTCCTTTTGGCTGCAAAATGTCCCCCACATGGTTCATCATGGCAAGCATGCAAGATATCATAAGTCTCATCTTCTCTTACACATCTTCGCATAACTTGATTAGGTCCTGTGTAAAATAGACAATTTGCAATCCATGAAAAGTTAAAACTTTTCTCAATTAACAGTTTCTTTTCTTTGGGGGAGAAGTGAGCTGGTATTTTGCTTGCTGCTAGATAATTAGCAATGTTTGCATACCATGGAGTGTGTATAGCAATGGAAAACAAGTGTTCATCAGGGAACCTATCATCAATGACTTCTTGTTCAGCAGAAAAAGTTGTTTGAAGTCTTGATAAAAAATTAGCTACAACATTAGCTCTTCCTGGTTTATCAATGATTGTAATATCAAATTCTTGCAACAACAGGAGCCATCTTGCCAGCCTACCAGAGATGGCAGGCTTGTTCATCAGATACCTGATTGATGCATGGTCAGTGTGGAAAAATATCTGATAACCTGTGATATAATGCCTAAATTTATTCAAAGCATACACTACTGCTAACAACTCATTTTCTATGACAGTGTAGTTTAGCTCAGGACCTTGAAGGTTTTTGCTAATAAAATAGATAGCATGCTCAATTGAATTTTCTTTTTGGGCTAAGACTACCCCTATGCCAAATTCAGAAGCATCAGCGTGTATGTGAAAAAGCAAAGTCCATTTTGGACCTTGAAGAACAGAGGCTTTAGTAAGCAAGTCCTTTAGCTGCGTGAAAGATTTTTCACAGGCCTCTGTCCAATCGAATGCAGAATCCTTAGTTAATAAGGCATATAGTGGACTAGCAATTTTTCTGAAATATTTTATAAACCTTCTATAATACCCTGCATGGCCAAGGAAGCTTCTGACATTTTTTTGTTTTGTAGGAGTTTATAAATTCAAAATAACTTCAATCTTAGCAGGATCAACCTGAATTCCATTCTTGGAGAGATGATGGCCTAGAACAATACCTTCTTGCCTCATAATAAAGCACTTTTCACTGTTCAGAGACAAATTTTGCTCTTTACACCTTTCCAATACTTTTTCTAAATTCACCAGTGCTTCTTCAAATATAACCCCATAGGTAGTGAAATCATCCATATAAATTTCCATACAGTCATGAGATATATCAGCAAAAATACTAATTACTGCTCTCTGAAATATTGTTGGCGCATTGCATAGACCAAAAGGAAAGACTAAGTAAGCAAATGTTCCCCATGGATAGGTAAAAGTGGTCTTATCTTGATCTTCAAGTGCAATTTTTATCTGATTGTACCCATTGTAGCCATCCAAGAAGGAGAAATAGCCTTTACTAGACAATGAATCTAGCACTTGGTCTACAAACGGCAGTGGAAAGTGATCTTTTTTAGTAGCAGTGTTTAACTCTCTGTAATCTACACACACTCCATTTTCCACCTTTCTTAGGGACAATAACTAGGGGAGAGACCCACTGACTGTCAGAGATTGGGTAGATAAAACCAGCATCAAGCAATTTTTGAAACGCATTCTTAACTATTTCTCTAAGTGCTGGATTTATTTTTCTTTGGGGCTACCTAACTGGTAAACAATATTCTTTGATATAGATCCTATGAGTACAAATTCGAGGATCTATTCCTTTCATGTCCCCATATTCCCATGCAAAAGCTTTATGATGTTCTTGCAGCATTTTGAGTAGGACAACCTGTTGAGATTGTGACAACTTGCTATTGATATTCAAACAGTGACCTGGAGATAATTCTATCTGCTTAGTGAGATCACTCATAGAATCTACAGGTGATGTTTGTACCTCTTGTGGAAGCAAATTATGAAAAATTGCAGGACATTTAGGCAGCAAACTCTCAGAATTCAATTGCTACAGGAAACATTGTAAATGACTAGTATTTGAATCAGATGAACTACCTGTATCAGAGTTAGACTGCAGAATTTGAAAAAGCAAGGCATCCTCATTCTGAAGTTGTGAGAATGGATCAGTTTGGAGCATCATTAATTGAATCAACGAATTGGCTTCTTCAGTTTCTTCCCCCACATCTAGCCAAACAGGTTGGGACAAATCTGGTTGAGGTCTAGCAGGTGGATACAAAGCCAGTTTTTTTGTGGACTGTCCATCAGAAATAGTCATATTTCCAGAACGACATCCTATAAAAGCATAAGAAGTTGCTAACCATGGTCGATCTAGGATAATAGGGTATCCTCCTAAAGTTGCCTTGGTAGATAATATTGTAAAATCAGCTAGATACTCCCAAGATTCAAGAGTGACAATTACATCTTCCACCATTCCATCAGGTGTGACTGTGGAGCTATCAGCAAGCTGCAAGACTGTAGGTGTAGACTGAATGTTTAGGATGTCTAGGTAGTCCATAGTATGTTTGGTCATGACATTGATAGCAGCACCAAGGTCAATCAAAACATTTTTCACAATTTGGCCATTTATATGTAGTTGCACTACAGGACTTCCAGGGTCAGTATACTTTGGAATGACTACATTTCCCAACATTATATCATCCAATTTTCCTAAGACATGAATTTTTTGGGGATCCTTTTTCTTCCATCTAGGTTTCTTTAAACAGGCCTCTTTAATGGCTTTTCCATAAATGGGAACATCTTTAATGGCCTGAAATAAAGGAATTTGAATTTGTACATTCTTTAACTGATCCAGAATGTCAAAAGTGGGTTCTTCCATGGATTTAGGTGCAGTACTTTGTAACCTCTGAGGAAAAGGTGGTTTATCTTGTCTTTTCAAAACAAGCTCCTTAGAAACCATATCAGTTATAGGCATATGCTCAATAGGATTAGTAGGTACAGTAGGTTCTTTAGGGGAAGAATCTGGTATCTCAATAATTAGAGGTGATTGTGGAGCAGGAAGAGTAGTTCCAGACCTCAAATGGATATCAGTAATGTTTAAGGCATAAGCTGGATATTGGTTGGCTTCAACAAAATACATGGGCTGCTACTGTTGCGACTGCTATTGCTTATTATTAGGATTTGGAAACGGCTGAGCAGGCATAGGTGTTTGTTTAGGCGGGCTAGTATTTGTGGCAGTTGCTACAGGAGGTGGCATGAGGGCCTGAGGTTGTGGCTGTGGAAGCTGCAGGAACCCAGGGGACTGGTTCTGCCATTGCTGAGAACCTCTCCATTGAGGATTCTGCTGCCAATTACCTTGAGGTGGGGTCCATTGTCCTTGTGGCTGCTGCCAACCTCCTTGAGGAGATTTCCATTGAGGGTTCTGATAGTTAGGCTAAGGTGGTGGAGGTCCATATGTAGGTTGCCATTGATTACTATAGCTAGAATAAGGATTACCAAAAGTCAAAGGGTCTTGAGACATACCTTGTCTTTGAGCCCATGGTCTCCTTTGTGCCATGAAGAACACTTGATCATCATCACCTTCTATGGGCTTAAAGTCGGTAGGTAACTGCTTGGCTTCCAGATTAGCCACCATCTTGCATGTGCAGTCATGTTTCTTCTATCTGCAATGTGGACAGAACTCGGCCAGGATTGCTTCAGCTTCCTCATGTTTCTTCCAAGCTTGCATAGTGTCCAGTTGTGTAGCCATATTGTTAATGATATCCTGCTTAAAGTCAAACAACAAATTTGTAATCTCCATCCGAGAAACTCCACTGGAAGAAGACTTTCCCACTGTAGCATGATGACCTCTACCCTTCTTCACATTTGCTCGGGAGTAATTGAGACATATCTTCACAAGATCATCCCAAGATGCTTGAGTGATATCACCGCCTCCCATCAGGTCCAAGGAATCTATGCAAGTATCATTGATTCCCCTTAGAAGAAGTAATTTATGAGATTCTTCATTAAGAGTATGGTCTGAATTCTTCTTCAGGGAAAATAGGAATCTTGATATATAATCCTCTAGACTTTCATCTTCCTTCTGTTGAATTCAAAATATGTCATCACCTTTATTGCCACTCTTACAATATTCCTTGTATTTCTCAAGAAATTTTGTTTGCATAACAGGCCAACTATTGACAACACCCCTTCCTAGAGTCATGAACCATCTAAGAGCTCCCTCCTTCAAGGTAGCAGGGAACAATTTCAGTTTGTGGGCGTCTAAAGTGTAGTCATAACTACAACAGAGGATATCAAACTCGAACAAGAAGGTCTCTGGGTCTTCTGTGACCAAGCCATAGAACTTGGGCAGTAATGAAGAAGGAATATTCTTGAGGTTGTCATTGTTTTGATGAGGAGTAATGGGGAATTCAAAAGTAGGAGGTCGATTTGGTGGATTATGTGCCATGTTCACCTAACCAAGTATAGGAACAAATGGATTTTCTTTAGGGTCTTCATCAAATGGGCCGAATAACAAGTCAAGACACAAATCTTCAGCAAATGGGTCAATATCTAAGTCTCCTTCGTCCTCAAATAGGCTATAAGTTGGTTCAATTTTCTTGGTAATGACTGGTATGTTGGGGAGAAATCTTCCCTTAGCGTCTCTCCTTCTATGCATGCAATGAAAATAAATGGTATTTTAAAAAAAATTGAAAAACTGGCTAAACTACTGCTAAAAATGACTATAGCAGGTTCTTAGATTGACACCATCCCCGACAACGGCGCCAAAAATGGTCATGCCCACAAAATGATATAAAAGTCACAGCATAACTAAACCTGGGAATTGGACATTCCAGCAGGCGACTGACATCTTCTTATGGACATTCATTTGCTTTGTCAAACTAGGGCATGTTTACTTTAAATGGAGCAGCACGGTATGTGCACTAAGAACTAGTTTCTAGTCATCATCTATAGAAAATAAATGCTTAACAGAAATGCAACACAAAGCTTTTTAACTCAAACACGACTCAGCTAAAACAAAAATCATAGCAACTATTATTAAAGAACAAACTATGAACTAGCCTTATGCTGTAGGAACAGACACAGGGATGGATTCCCAATGCTGCAAGAACAATACAAGGCTGAATTTGTGTTGAAATCAATAGAAATAGATTCTAACTAGTAATCAGCATGAAATGAATAGTTAACTACAACTTGCTACAAAATACTTACTAAGTGGGCCCCCTTAGCAAGCATCAACTAGATTACACAAGAAGTTGACTCAAAGCTTCATTGAATTTTATTCATACTCAGAACTAGGATACATCGATTACTTTGTTTGAAAAATAAAAACTTAACACAGAACTCTATTGCTTCTTCAACCTAATTTTAATACACACTGTTTTTCATCCTCGTTCACTCACGCAGGAGGAACGGTTATTTAAATGAAAAAGGAAACTAACTAACTAACAAAGGAAGTCGTGATCATAAATACATTCTAAATCCGTGGAACAGATATTCATAAATGAAAGTCTATCTGCTCGACCCGACCCAGAGAGAATATAGCATTACACACTTCCTAGATCAAATGACCGTTTGTGCTCCTTCCCAAAGATTCAGTCAAAGAGTTATTACTGAAACAACTTCTTCAACAGAACCGAAATTCTTTGTGCTTGATCAGCTCCAGCTCCCTCCAACAACCTACAATAAGTGACAGAAGCGAAGGAAAGCATACACACAAGTGACACGACATCCATTCATTAATCACACGTTAATCCTATTCCATTATCCAAAATCATAAGCATACATCAGCCATGCGGGAGGTCAAAAAGGTAATTAATGAAGTTGTCAAGCTACAGGAATATGGAATTTGTTGCTACAAGATACCACCCAAAAAGTCTTTAATCAACAAGTTTAAACAACAATTAAACAAAAGAGTATCAAAGATTTCAAACTATGAGCATATTTAAGGCTCATCATGGAATATGTTAGTTTTCAACATATTAGTTAGCTAATCATGGATTATATCATTAAGGATTGTTCCCTAGTCAATCTTCTTATCCTCCATTTTCTTCAAAATTAATTAGCATATCCATGTGTGGGATTCTTTGGCATGATGATGACCATATAGCCCACTTAGGAGTGTGATGGATTCTTTTTCATCCTCCTTAAATTCACTCCTATGTTGCATTTTTGTCATTTTTTGTGTATAATTTCTTGGAACAAGGAGTTTATCATTACTGAATGTAATTTTTGTCTTATTATGCTTCTCATAATAATCCAAGGCCTTCCTCACATTTAAATTTTCATATTGTGCATAGATAGGGAAACCAAAAAAATCTCTTAATAGTTTCTACAGTGACATCTAATACAAACTACCTAGAGAGACCAAACACCTTTCTTTTCTTCTAGACATACTTCTAAGCACATGCAAGTACCAACTCATGAGACTTTAACAAGACTAGGAAAGCAACTGCTTCCACCAATACAAACCTATCCATGCACTTAGTGACAGTCATGTCTTATACATTTTTGACCCTTTGGATGAACTCTCTAGTGTACATAACTTGGAACTGTATCTCTAATTTATTTGTATGGTGAGAACATATTAGGTGGGGGATGGTACCCCTTTAATTATACTTCGTCTCTTTGAAATATCTCCTTGCATTACATTGTAAACTATGGACTCGGTATTAAAGAATACAAAATAAACATATGAAAGATAAGTGTAATATATAACTACTTATTGTAACCAACACTTAACCAAATCTAATATTTTCCCATTGTGTATAATAGTCCCCCTCTTGGGTCTTAGGGACTAACCATAATTCATTTTAGGAATCAAAAAGATGTTAGGTTTGATACCACAAAGAGTTTCTAAAATAGTGTTTGTTGTGCTTCAAGTATTAGGATTAATCATTAACACCTATCCAAAAGATACATTGACCTAACATACCCCAATGCCTTGATCTCCCATTATATGTAAGGTATAATTTTTCAGATATCAGACATCAAACATAACCTATAACTCATACAAAAGATGCTTGATCCTCTAGATAAATTTTGATGATTTGATCCCAATGAATAAACATAGTTTAGTGTGTCGAGGATTAGACTTCTAGTGTATTGGGTGACACTTAATCGGAAGGGTAGAAGATCAAGAAAAACCTTGACAACCTAAAAGGGTTAAGGATGAGAGGTTGAAACTAACAAGAGTTCGGATTTAGGCCAACCACCCACCCTATGAGGACAACTTAAGGCAAAGGGAAAATTGGCCTAATAGGGGATCAAGTATCAAAGATATTGTTTATAAAATTATTGGTATAGATTAAATAATATAGGTCAAAAAAGAGTTACAAGAGAAAATAGAACCTACTGCAAGTAGCTAAAAATATAAGGTGGATCATAAGGCCAACTAGGTCTAATAGCATTAGGTGCATATTGTAAGAAACACATCTTAAGTACCATATATATGTATAAAAAAGATAGATGTAAGGTGTAAGTGAGGAAGTGAGATATAAGGGAGAAATAAGAGGAGTGTAAGAATATATGTAGAAGATAAGGAAGTATATTGAGATTAGATTGTGCACATATAATATATATATATATAGAACAATTTTGGAATGATTCAAAATTGATAGTTAATTTAAATGTTTGTGATATTTAAGGATTCTTGTTTACTGTCACATTGTGATATTATGTAGTATATATTCATCGATCATTCTATTATTACTATCATTATGGTATAAATACAACTCCTAACAATTCATAAGGCTTAGGATTAACATGCTCTATGTTATTTCCTCACATATTCCAACAAGGTACTATTGTCGCTAATTTGAATCAAGAAACTCCTTATCTGATGTGTCTAAATCTTTGATAAATGGATACTCATGTCACCAAGGTTTGTATCAACTTGGTGTACACCATCCACTTGTCCATATATCATAATCTTTTGAAAAATGGAAAAAAAATCTGCCTTCACAATTCATGCTTAGGTGTGCATAAATTTGCTTGTCCCATAATAAAACACTCTATGATGATAAAAACATGCACAACTAAAAGCTCAAGTACTATCAATCATCACATCAATTTGGTTTGGATGAATGGTCCATCTAACAAGTTCTTCACTCCTCAATAATTATTTCTTCACACTAACATTTCTTCTATGTTAGTCTCACAGACATCTTAGGTGGCGTGCTATGACATAAAAAACAAATATATGAGTTGCATCATCTTGCATCCATAATCATGTTAGAACATCATAATAATCATGCTCATATAGGTCATACATACAACATAATAAAAAAAAGATAGATAAACTTGCATCACATATTAGAAACATCATCCATATCACATCATATCAAATATGGCATAACATTTACTACACGTATAATGTCATCAAGCATATAGATCATATAAAAATCAGATATCCATACATCATGACATACATATAAGCATAAATCATATATCATGTGCATCTATCCATACATGAGAAAATAAACATCCTATCATATGCATCCATCACATAGAAACATGCATATAGAACCATAACAGATAACACATCATATGATCACCCCAAAAAATGATTTATCTCATATATATCCAAAAAATAATGTCATAGTACACAATCATGGTAACTATCAAAAATATAGAGCTCGCAGGTTCGATAAAAAAAGTACATGTCCATTTACAAAAATGGGCCTAACTTTTGCTACCCCTATCACCAGACAGTGACTCTCTGGAAGGTAGCATGTCCTCTCTATGTCTAGACCATGATGGTCTCGACTGATCTTTGTGACCATGGTGAGGTGACTGATATGGGGATCTCCTCAGCTAAGACATCCCTCCACTGCTATTTGATCTCTTGGAGTGGGATTTTCTTTGACTCTAATTGTAACTGGATGCCCTCTATGATGGTGGCACCACATCCTCATACAAATATCTATAATACTCAGCCTCCAGATCGCTTAGTAGAAGTCCTGGCGAAATCTACACTGCTCCCACTGGCTATAGAAATAAAATCAAGAGACTGTTGCTTGGCCCTATATGCTTGTATCATTGATATATCACACTCAACAATCAGTTGAGTAACCTACCCTTGTAGTCCTTGAACCTATGCTAAAGCATCCTGGAGTTGTGCCTACAGTGCTACCACTTGAGGGTCTTATAACCTCTCCTCTGCATCCTCCTCCATAATATCAAGGATGGCCTCCCTGATAGGCACATCCTCCAAACCCTCATCAATGGCTACATCACAAGAAAACTCCTCCACATCCACCTCCCTCCAGACCTCCTCTACATCCACATCCATCCCGATGTCCACATCCACTCCCACTGGTTGCACCCTCTAAGGAGCAACATCCAATTGTACCTATCCTACTCTCACCTCCTACTCATCCCTAACCTCCCGCTCCCTCTCCTCTTAGATAGGGGATAATCATCTAGGAATCTAAGGTGGAATCCCACCTCTCCCCCTTTCCTCTATCTCCTCTTCCTTTGTCTCCTCTCCCACCATCCCTACCTCTACCTCCTCCACCCCCTTCATCATCTCCATCACCCTAACCACCTCGACCTCCATCATCTCCTCTCACCCATCCTCTCTCTTCCAACCTACCTCAAGGACCTCTGTCAAGCCTCTCTACGAGAGTAGGCCTATCTAGATCTATGAATGGTGTGGGCCTATGCTAGGACCACCATGCATCATACTCTACTATTGTACCTACATCTGCTAACTCCACCAATGCACCCCACTATACTAGCTAGAGCTAATCAAAATCCTAGATAGCAACTTGTACACTAATCATCGGCCCCCACACAACTACCTCTCGAGTTGATCGTGCAAACTCTACAACTTTGATAGGAACACCCTATCTCTCCACAAACTATCTTAAAACTTTCTCTAATAACTAGCATTTGATAATGTGTTGAGTTTATGTAGTATTACTGATCAAATAATGAGTGTATATGCAATATGAAAGATGCTTTGTGCCATCCTCACATGGTGTACAAAGCCTGTAAGGCCTTCAAATGAAAGAATCAAGAATATCAATAGAATTTCTCTAGTAACCAACATCCTTGACACGGGTCTATATGGTTGCTCCTCCATAAATATACACATATGGTAGCCATGCTAGCAAGTCTCTCTCCACCGGTAGTCAAAACATAGCTATATGTTCCCATGCCCACACCATGAGCAAGGTGGTACCACATCCAATTGGTTGCTCCTCGATAAGAAATATTGTGCAACTAAAAATATAGCATCACAAGCATGCATGGAACCCAAGCATATATTGTAGCATGCTACATCATACTTGCAAGCATCTCACTCCATCTGATAGGGAATCCATGTCCTCGACGATCAAGTAAAACAACGCCCCTGATGACAGTATAGATAACACCAATAAGCTGATCATATCTATCTACCAGTGTGTCCCAACTGATCTCATAATCCTCCACACCTAGGAAAGCTACATCATTGATATCAAAGAATTTCTAAATGGAAACAAGTCTGCGATTAGGATCATATATGATGCCCTCCCCATGAATGGGATGATGAAGAATACACTAGACATCCTCAAGATTGATAGTCGCATCTCCAATGGGTAAGTGAAATGATCTCATCTCTGAATGCCACCTCTTAGCTAAGGTGATCAATTGTCCTCTATTAGCCCTAATCACGGGCATGAATGTGACATGGTATAATCCCAATGCATGCACAACATCCCTCTTCTCATCATTCAAATGATGTCACAATCTGAATGAAGGATGACTCTCTCATGTATAAATCGAAGGAAATTTCAACTATGCTCACAAGAAAAACATATTATGTCAATTAAGACGCTTAAAAAAGCCTATTGGACTATTTACATTAAATATTTTGGAAAATTTTGAGTAAATTCCATTCATAGTCAGATGTGTCACACTATTCAACATATGCAACTTACACATGTGACACACATCTTAAACACGTATAGGTTAAACACATGTGGCATATTGGCCTCCTCTAATGGTTTAATAACTAAGCCTTGAGAGTTGTAACTTAGAGATTAGACATCTGCACTAAGTAGCTATCTTACTCATCATGAAGGTGCATTTCATTGTCAACCCAGGGACATAAACTTGAAATGGGTCAGCATTGTATGTGCACTAGGACTCCACTGCAGTCATCCTTAAACTAGAAAAAAATAGTATTGAAAATAAAATACTAGAAAGAAATTAACACTAAGCATGAATCAAAAACTACACTGAGCATCAACAACTAGACTGGAAATGGATGACAGAAATAGAAATCCCAGCAAATAGACAGGAAACTACTCTGTCTGCCTTGGTTGTAGGAACAGTCACAAAACAAAGTTCTAGTGGCTGCAGGAACAAACAACTACTAAAACCAAAACTAATTACTGAACAGAAAAATAACTTTTAAACTAAATGGGTGGAATTCTCACCAAGTGGACCCCCTTGAGTGAATCTTCCTTAAGCTAACTCAAATGCAACAAATCATAATATCATTTTATTCCTTAAAAACATTATTACAACATATCAACAATATGACTGTATTACTTAAACTAGAAATGCAAGTACAATCACATAACATCCAATCTTATGAAAAGGGGGATTTGACAATTATTTATAGAGGGAAAAACTTGTAATTAACTCTAACTAACTAGGCAGTTGACTCCAACAAAATAGGAGGATACCATTTATTGAAAGCATAGAAAAGAGAGGGAGGAAGTTATGCATGCACCACATTTGGTCAAAGCAGATTGCCCCAATGAGAATCCAGCACAACACAATCCCTAGATTTGTTCAACTAGCAAACATGATCATTTAAAAGGTAGTTACAATCTTTCATTCGAGCTAGGAATTTCCCTCCATTGGAAGTTTCCCTCCATTGAGAGTTTTCCCTCCTTTGACCTCTTAATGACCATCTTTTTTACTTCCTTAGCAACCAACCAGTTGGCAAGAGTTTCTTCCACTTTGCAAGCTTTGTTTGCATCAACATCTTAATGTGAACTTGCATAATGACATTAGCACGCACAAACAATTGCATATCCATAATTACCTTAAAGTAACATCCATTCAACCACATGTAAAATTAACATAGATAATTCGCATAGCATGTTAATGTCATCAAAAGTCACAAGGATAAGCTTATGCCCAAGGTTTATGGATTTGAGGAAATAACATGGAGAATGTCAACAACCAAGTGCCAAAGTCTATAGTAACAACAACAAATATATGATAAACCCTATCAAAATTGAGCCATTAATGGGACTCATCATGGCGCATTGCCAAACAAATGTGCCACCATAAAACACATGCACATGTTGTTCTATGGGCTACACATGTGGTGCAACATTATAGTTGTGGTGCACGACACACTTGTGAGTAGCCTAACAATGGTGGCTTTGGAGAATACTTTTGGCATACCAAACACTTATGGTGCACTCGTTGACAAATGCAATGAACACGACTACAGTTGTGGTGCAAGAACTACACCGCATTTGTTTGGTCATTTTTTACCCCTAAAATCTAGAAAAAATTAAAAAAAAATCAAGGCAAGGGAGGGTTACATATCACATTTCCTAATCCCTCAGGCCATTGGAAAGTTTGAACCTGATATCCTCTATGTGCAGTGTCTGGAACGGGCAACATCTCTCTAAGGCTCTACAACAGAATCTCCACTCAGAGCTCTAAAACTTCTAAAAGCAAAATGCACAAATGACTATTTTTGACCCCCCTAGGGCCTATTTATAGACCTTAGGTGGCATTTTGGAACCACCTTTATAATTGGGTGCATAAAATTTGAGCTTCAAATAAAAAAACAGACACCCGAAATGTCCTAAAATCAAAATCTTTTGCTACCAGCGCGATTACCACATTAAAATTAGCTTGTCGAAATAATTTCCCAATTGTTTTAAATTTTTTGAAAATTTGCAAAAAATTTCGAGGGGGCACCATCCTATTCCACCATCACCGAGGCATACCAAGGCAACTCGTAAGCACAATTTTTTGTATTTTCTTTGACACAATGCTATAAAAGCACGTTGTATCAAAGAGGAGCAAAATGTAGATGCTTGAAATTGTCCTAGTCTGTGAGTAAAACCTTTTTACTAATATTCACTCTTTTCTCCTAATTATTAAATAATAACTTATTATTTAATTATCATCAAATTTCATATTCTACTATTTATTAAGTGACTTGACGTTATTTAATTAATTCATTATCATTCCCCCTTTCTGATTATTTAATTATGTCCTAATTATCATTAATCTTCTTGATTAATTAAATAAACCTTATTTATTTAATTATGTCACTAATTACACTTATTCTTGTATTTTAATTAAATAGTTATCATTAATTGTTTAATTAACATTCATACGTGCCTTATTAAATTAAATAATTTTTATTAATTATTTAATTGACCACTTTCCCACTTCTAGATTAAATAATTAAATTATTTATTTAATTCCCCTTTTTCATCTCAACATTATCTATTAATAAATAAATATTTATTAATTAATTAATCTTCACTTGCATGTTCCTCCAACAATTAATTAATTATTTAATTAAGTATCCTCTCATGCATAATTCTCTCAAAATAAACTCGCTCTTCCAATCGACTAGATAATCGATTCTAGTTCACTAATCAATCAAATTTACTTTACTCCCACTCATTTTGAGTCTTCAAAACAATCAATTTGGTTAACTAATTGTCAATATTAGTTGACTCTTCAATCAATTATTCATTCAACTAGTTAACTGGAATCCTATAGCCAGTTGTAATTAGTTAATTGTGCAATCAATTCCTCCCAACAATCCTCAACCATTGATCTTGATCTTACACCTCTTGATTTGGATTATTCATTCGAAACAACCATTTCTATAAAAGCATCCCTCGCATGGCATTGATGGCTAACCACGAAACTTTGGAATTTGCATCATTGTGATCATCTCATACACTTGAAGCTTAAGGCAAAAGAAGAGCATACCAATTTTTGAGAGCAAAATAAAACAAAGGACAATGGAAGTAATCCATAGAAAATGGTGAAAATAAAAGTATTGATCGTTTAATTTTGATTTCATCCATGTTGCATGTTTTCCATTGATTAAATTGAATCATATTTGAGTATAGGATTGCATATTGTGATTGTATGCTGTAATTCCTTATCTCTCTATGACTAAATGCCAATTTTTCAATTTACAATTTCTTTCTTAGGGTTTTCAAGATGATTATGACTATGTTTAGGATGACGTTGATGATTTGGTACACATGATGGAAAGTGTGGATGACACTTATGATGATTTGGAAAAAATATAGAGGGCATAGATGAGGGTGGGGATGAAAGTGGTAGTTGTAGTGGTAGAGGTCAACGCAGTGGCTCAGAAGAAAATAAACTCAATGCAATTCAAATATGTAAACAATTAAAATCCATTCCTTTAAGTTCAATTCATAAATCAAAATATTACAATATCTTCATTTCTTGAGGCTCGTCTCCTTTCCATTTCTCCAATCAACAATTACATACCTTTTCACATACTCTCTACACATTTTTCTTTTGTGCAAATATCACATCCCAATTACACTATTGGTGGCTTATTCATTACTTCCATCTGCAAATTCATATATGGCATGGATTTTATTTGGTTTATCTCCTATCTTCCTTGGCTCGACTTGTAGCTTGTTTCCCTTGAATCAATTTTATTTGTTTTAAAATATTGGAAAACTCTCCTCATTCTTGACTATGCAGGCCCCCCTCATTCTCTTCTTGGCAACTGTTTTTGGCTAACCATATAAATATTCAATGGTCCGAAAACTCCATATTCCATATTTTGCTCCCTTCCTAGCACTTGTTTCCAAATATGCAACAATATATATGGCACGACCTTCAACAACTGGTTCCTGCAAACTTCAATCCTTTATCCTGATCGACTATATTATGTCTTTATTTGGATTTCATTCTTTAAACTATCATATGAAAAAAGAAATTGGCGCACCCTCTCCTTTCTCTTATCCTGCGTGGTAAATATGACTCTTGTCTTACCTTGTGTGGCCTTCTTACTCTTCAATGCCAATTATTTCTTCCATCTGCAAATTAGTGTGTTGCCTCTCCTCTGTTCTACAGAGTATTTTCTTCTCTCTAGCAAACCACCTCCTCTTTAGAGTGACCCACTCTTCTACGGGGTCCTTTCTCCTATGTGCGGCCTGATCATCTCATTGCCATGACTCTCCTCTTCTCTTTTTCCTATTTGCCATCAATACATGGTGCTACCTTTTGGTTTTCCTCTATAATTCATCCTTTCTATATGGCACTGTTAATTTGTGTAACTTGGACAAGTGTCTTCATATCCAAGAATATTAATTAATTAATTAATTGATTTCTCTAGGCTTCTAGAAAGTGGTTAGTTAGGGTTAGTTAGAGTCCAAATAATCTTAGCCATTGATTGAGATCAAACGTGGCCATTGGTTGCTCAATGAGAAGATTATAAAAGGGGATCAATGGGCATTTGGAGAACACACAATTGAGAAGGATTTGCATTGATAGAAAATAGATTTGCAATGATAGTAAGGGTGCAATGATAGCGTTGGATGCAACAGTAGTGGAATTTCAACAGGAGAAATTGAGGGAAGAATTTATGGAGGAGAAAATTGTGGAGCTCTGCTAGTAAGAGGCAAACAATTTATGTATCTCTTGATTTGCTAAAGTTTAGTAAAATTCCTCATCTGTTAAACTAGTTTTCCCTTCGAGGTTTTTCCAAGGACAATTTGTCCAAAAATATTGTGTTTATTGTTTTGCATATTTTCTTCTCTATTCCTATGATTTTATTTGTGAAATTACAATTGTGTTATTTTCAATATTTGTTGTGAATTAATTTTCAGCAGTCAAATAATTGTATAAATAGGAGATTAATAATCAGTAACTGCAATAGAATTTCCACTAGCACCCCTTCAATTTCGCCACACCCCTACAAGGCATTCCCTCTACATTATTTTCAATTTCATCTTTTGTGCCAGCTGCCCACCAACTCATCTTTGTGCAACTTCAAGTTATCTTCATCTTCTAAGCCACGACTTCTTTTCATCTTCCTTTGGCTACGAGATTTCATTCATTCCAATGCATCTGGCTCCTTAATTTTCCCATTCTAAATAACCTTTGGAAATCAATTGATAAAAGAAATTGGATTTTTTTTAACAATTGACAAGAACCATATGTCAGCTTTAACCAATCTAATATTCAAACTCATGAAAAAATTGTCTGGTGAATTGAATAAATCAAATATGGCGGCAACAAAATGCCAATTGGAATTACAAATTGAAACGTGACATTTTGTCAACTAGTGACAATAATGTCATTCAACATCCATCAAAAATCGACCACATAAATTGGATTTGAATTGAACTTTGAATACAGACCACCACCTCCAAAATACAACATGAAACTGAAATCAAACCAAAACTGAAGAAAACCAAGCTGAGTTGTTTTTGGGTGATGTGGATAGCTTGTTCGCCTGGGATGCTCCTACATCAGACATGTCAGGTAAGAAATTTGTGAGCATAGGCTCACAACGGTGGAGTTGAGTAGTCAAACTACTCTTCCAAGTTGAATGCAACCTACAACAAACTCCATCATTGAATCTTGCACATTGTTAACTCTTCTTCCTCTTCTTCCAACATCTTGTCAAAACATGTGTCATCTTCCTCCAACGACGTTGCACCCTCTTCTTCCTTCCCCCTGTGGACTCATATCCACCATGAACTATCCTCCTCCAAAAACTTCCTCTTCTCCTCTCCTACTTCATGGGATCCAATCCACCACCAACCAACCACCTTCACCAAGCGTCACCTGCAACATCCTCTACAACTTCTATATGCAAATAGGTATTACCCATACACCAATCTACAACTACATAATCTCTCTTTCCATCTACTTGCAATAGCTCCCATTCACCTCAACAATATGAAATTTCAACTTAACTTCCTCATCACTAAATTCAAAATCGACTTATCGCTTTATTTCATTGCCTCGACGCAACTGGTTAACCGTGATCTTCATCCTTATACTTATCTTTCATTTCACTTTATTTCGGTTTCATATTTAGTTGTTCTTTACGATCCTTTGTTAATGACTTTTTCCTCTTCTCTTCTTTTTACTTCTCTTTTCCTATCTTCTCTCATCATCTTCAATATTCTTCTCCAATACCTCTATCCTAGCTTGGGTTTTCCCTACTTCTTCACAAACTATCTTTCCCATCTCTTCATACTTTTCATTTTGCACTTCTTCCCAATATCGCTCCCAAAACAAAATTTTCACGGGTCTCCTTATGACCCATCCCATCTTCGTCCAATGTAATCTTCTAGAAATCACATTCTCTACAATCTGCAAAGACAAATTCCTTCGTGGCTTCCCAACTCTCGATTGTTCGGGGCTTCTCTACTTGCAACAATCCCCACGAGCTCTCCTCTACCACCTTATATCCTCTACTCCACCCACCAGTCATGGCATAGGTTGCCTCGTGTTCAACGCTCTACCAATGTGCTTGGAACCTCTAGCTCTGATACCATTTGGTGCAAAAGAAAATAAACTCCACTCAATTTGGGTTGTAATGGTAAGGACTGGAGTAATTGTAGTAGTGGTCATAGTAGTATTCAAGTTTATAAAAGCAGTGACACTAGAACAATTGAAGGAACCTCATTGTTGAAGATATGATATTTTATTGATAATGTACAAGGCATGCCCCCTAATGGATGCAAGAAACAACAATCTAAACGATCAAAACATAACAATATGTTCTATTTTAAAAACAGTTTTAAAACATCTTAATATATTTATAACAAAACATATTTTTTCAAAAACAATGTAAACATGTGATGACTCCAAATATTTGAGCTCAATCCTATTAGTTATAAGAATAAGCATTACAATATTCAAGTCTCCATCAATAACATAAGGTAATGTGGAGTACCCTACCAAAAATATGGATAACTTTGACTATAGTTTTGACACCTTGTTCCATATGGGAGACCATATGTATTCATTCAAAAAAATGAGCTCAAATGTAGCTTAATATTGTTAATGTTGATGATCTAACAACATATGTTTGCAAGAAGAATAAAACTAATCATACTAGAAGAGGTTTAAAATGTACCTTTACATGACACAATAAAGGAAGGCACAATTTATTAGAAGTGAATAGATTCTAAGTTGCAAAGCTTCCTACAAATTGTTATTTAGAGAACATCAAATTGTTTAGAAAAAGGGTTTGAGATTGAATTACATGAAGTGTGAGAGAAAGTGTAATGTAGGTTTAAATCAAGTTTTGACCAAGTTCAAAATTTAGGAATGGGAAATTTGATAGGACTTAGTTGTTATTGAAAATAATTGTATTTAATTTGTTATTAAATGCAAATAAATGTGTAAAGCATTTGGGGGAGCACAAATGATAAAACTTTGATATAAATTTAGCTTCTATTTTATTTGAAAATCAAGTTTTGGTAATTTCTATTGAATTTTAAAATGTGAAAATTTATTAAAAATAAAATTAATTAAATTACATCTCAAACTATTAATAAGCTACACACAAGATGGTCAAGCAGTTCATGCATTTCACTAAACTTATTTAAGAGACTTATATAATTAGTTATATAACATATCTTGTAATTTAACATTTATAGAATTTGGTGGATAAAAACCAATCACTAAAAATGTAAAATAAGAGGTAAGAAAAATTTCAAATAATCTTCTATTTTGACTTTGAGGGGAGAGATTTTTTTAATAAAATAAAGTGTGTTATCTATACTCTTAGATTTTGCATACAACAAAGTAGTTCTTTAAGACAAATAAATACCTCCCATATAAATGATTTGCTTGAACGTTCCTTTGTAGTTAAGAGCAAATGTCTTTTAAAGATCAATTTACACTTTTGATATCATCAATATTGATGAATATTCAAAATTGACTTATTTCTTACATGAATGAATCAAATGTGGAGACAATGATTATTCATCCTCTACACAAAATTTTTCCACTTTAATGTTTTTCTTTAAAATTAACCAAATCAATAATCATAATTAGATAATATTTTTATAATAAGCTATTTGTGGGGTGCTCTTTAAAATGAGAAATCAGCCCAAACCAATTCATCTATTTGGCACCATTTCTCATTGTATAAAACATATCCACCTTCACAAGGATAATCTCTTAGGCAATTTTGATGCACTTTTTTTAAGATTCATGTGCCCTAGAAGAATTGGGGGTAGGTGTAAAGGACAATTGAATATTCTCGAATAAAAAGGTTTAAACTATGAAAGTTATTAGTTTACATATTTTATTGAGAAATTTTTATATTTCATTAAGTTTTGGAAATAAGAATGGTAAGAAATGGGAGGGTGTGTTTTAAGATGATAAAAAGAATTACTGAAAATAACAATTAAAAAATAAAAGAAATTTTAAAATATAAAAATATTCAAATATTCATATGATAAGACATTCATCATATTGATTATATAATCATATTATGCAACATTAAAATTGAATTGAAAATATACCTAAATCAACATACAAATTAACTAAATTTCAATATCTGATTATTTCCAATCTTCACCACAATATATCACCTTTTTGATATCTCTATATATACCATCTAATAGACAAACTTTAATTTCTTTTAGAATTTGTTTCATTTTTAAACCTCCTAATATTGAGTCACTATTCTAATAAGCCAATTAAATTAAAAATGGCTGAAAGGCAGCCCACACTGGTAGCCGAGTTGGCTTGAGTCTTGGGTTTGCTCCCCAAGGTCTTGGGTTCAACTCAGAGGCCCGGACTTATCCGATGTGTTTGGCTTGTGGGCGGTTGCACGCATCTCCAAGGACTAATCTTGCCTCAGCTCACCCTATAATGGGAAACCTATGTCGTTGGGCTAAGTCGCGAGGATACCCTGGACTACCAAAAAAAAAAACAAATTAAGATGTTTATACGTGGCAATAGTAGCTTAAATAATGTGAATAAATAAATATCGATGTAGAAGATTGTGTATGTCTTGGGTAAGTTACTTCTTATGTGTACATAGTTTAAATCTTTTATTAGAGGAGGATAGTTTTTAAAGTTTTCTTGGCACACTGTTGTTTTCTATCATTCTTGGTGGTGTTTCCGAAATTTTATTTTTATTGGTACAATGGGGTTTAAGGGACGACTGGGATAGTTCTCAGAACATCTTCGAGACAGGGACATTTGAAAAGGAACATAAGAAAAATCATACGCAATAAGATATTTAATCTAAAGTATAAAATAGATTTAATTTTCAATGTCAAATTCAAGTCTAATATGAGATTTGGTGAGAGATCAAATCTTAAAAATACAAAATATATATATTTTAAGTAAATAAAAAACAATTATCTTGTAGAAAAAAAGGTATTGGTTTCTCTTATTAAAAATTTTAAAATTAATATAAACAATTTTTAAAATCTTTTATTCTATATTTCTTGATAAGTAACACATGAATGATAAAAATGGAATCGTTCATATCTTTTTTTTAGGATAAAACATCTTGATATTTTTAGATCATTGATATTAGGTGTACAAAACATCAATCAAAGAGTTCAGGATATCCATTTTGCCAAAAAACATCTTGATATTTTTAGATCATTGATATTAGGTGTACAAAACATCAATCAAAGAGTTCAGGATATCCATTTTGCCAAATTTACACAAGACTTGACCCTGACCTCATCCCTTATGATAACAAGCCTTTGCACACAACAAAAAATGATCCTTGATAGATTCTTTGTGCACTAAACATTCTCATAAATAGATCAATAGCCACTTGAGAGCATTAATCTCTTTCACTCTTATAATCAATTAAAAAACTATAACAATGATATTAATTTTATAAACATTTGCAGAGAAATTCTATTTCACTTGTGAGAATGTAACTAGATTAAATGCTTATGTGATATATTCATCTATCTATCCAAAATGACTCAAAGTCACTAGGAGGGCACAATTTTAATTGGGTTTTCTTAATAAAATCTTTTGTAAACTAAGGATGGTTGTTATTTTTCTTTTTGAGAAACACTATTAATGTTTCTAATTGAAGGCAGGGCGATTTCAATTGAACAAAATAGTGAATTTTCCCTTTGTTTAGTAAGAAAGTTCTTTTGAGAAACATATTGTTTCTAATTGAAGGTAAGGTGAATCCAATGGAACAAGATAGGAGTAAATATATAAACATTACAGTCAATTTGTTAATACTTTCAATATTTTTTATACAAATTAATTATAAGATTAATTAGTAACCATTCTACCAAATTCACCGATGCCTCATTCTTTAATGGTAATGTTAGGTTCTTTGTGGACCAAACAAAAGAACCTAACATTCTCACCAGTAAAGTCAATAGCCACTTTTGACCTCTCTCACTCTAGTAAATCAATTAAAACAATATAACAATGATAATAAATTTATAAACATTTGCAGGGGCATTTAGACTTGCAACTGTGAGAATGTAAATGGATCAAATGCATATGAGATATACTCGTCTACCTATGCAAGGAGACTTAAAGTCAATAGGAGGGCGCAACTTTTTATAATTCATTCTTTTATAGATTACGGATGAATCCTCTTCTTTAATAAGAAATTTCTATTGAGAAAGACTATTATTTCCAACTGAAGGCAAGGTGAAGTCAATTAAACAAGATAAGAATTAAAATACAAGCACAGCAGTCAATTTGTTTAGGAGACTTTTTCCTTTCATACATTTTTCTGATACGCTTAACATTTATGTTGGATAAGTAATATTTTAATTTTTGATGCCTATTTAGCTTTCAAATCAGCTCAACATCACAAACTTATTAAACTATTAAAGGAGAAAAAACTTATTAATAATAAAATTGACAAATCTAAAGATAAAGATTTTAAAAAACAAAGATTTAATTGGGAAAAAAATGGTGTTTAGGTTAAGAGTTCAGGAAAATTAGACAAAATTCATCACAAAAATTGAAAAAACTGAAACATTAATTTTTTTAACCAAAAAATTGTGAAAAATCATCATAAATTTTATTTCCCAATTTTATCATAATTTTTTTAGATTCAATCACCTGAAAATCAAATTTTTTGGGAATATATTTTGCAACTATTTTTTTCATGAGTGTGAATTTTAGGATGAAAAAAGTTAAAAACATTTTTTGGTCCAATTCCAATAAATTATTTTTTGGGTGATATTTGCTACTATGAGTAAAACTACAATGTTTGGAGAATTTAATTTTGAAGTTCAAGTTGTGTAACCCTCCGAGATAAAATACTAAAAAGTTATTCAAAAATAAATAAAAATTCTTGACTTCATTTAACATTTCGAATCAAGTTCAACTAATGATAGGGATTTCCATTTATGTACAAATCTAAGTTTGACATAGTTGTGTATGATAGGGATTTTAATACACATTACAGTTTATGATAAATAATTTCACAGCCAGGAAATCTTGATTCTTGATGCTACTAACTCCTCATCTAAACCATGAAGAGCATCTATCAGGTGCATCCGCAATGAGGCAGGCCCATTTGACTTTTCCATGGCAATTTCACCTGCCATCCCAAAAAGAGCAAGAGCAAAAGCAGTAGCTTCAAATGGAAGGGCTGGGTTTGCTGCAACAAAAGTTGCAATAAGTGCAGTAACTGCACATCCAGATGCTGTGATCTTCTGCATCAGAGGCACTCCATTGCTCACTCCCAGTACTCTTTTGCCATCTGTAACAAGATCTACAGCTCCTGACACTGCAACTATAGCTCCAGTTCTACATGCAAAATCTTTTGCAGCTTCCAGTGCATCTGTTGATATGTGGCTGCTGTCTGTCCCCTTCATTATTCACATTAGCACAAGAGAAGCATAAGAAAATGAATTTGACATGCATATCTATGAATGTAAAATCTACTTATATAGAGGGTTCTGCCCCAGCCCTGTCCATCTCAGAATTTTAGTCATACAACGGTATTGAATTTAAAATTAAGACTTAAAAGAGTTTTAGCAGGCAACAAATAGCACCTCGCAAAACACACAAAAGAACAATTACTCTACAGGAAAGCATTCATCCAATAAAAGAGTAGTGTAAGACTACAACTCTGCAAGTAATAAGATCAATCAGCTAAAAGAGATTAGCCATGATTGCTGAAAAACAGTATAATGTGTTCTAAAATGACCAACTAAATAATGTGGTAAAAAGCTTCACATATTTTAGCAAAAAATCGGGACTGCAGGAAAAACAAAGTGAGAGAGCAGTTACATAGATAAATTAGAGGTACTTCTTATCCTCTTTCTGAAATTAAGATATCACAAGGCTGTTAAAAAAAGGTGGAAGTACCCAGAGGGTCCCATTGAGGAGGCTTCTTAGATTCTCTAAGCGATCACTACTGAAATAATTCAAGGGCATTTGAAGAGTAATATGGTCCACGAGACATTGTATCAAAGAATCTTTTGAGGATTCTGGTCCTATGGAACTGGTCTGTTAACAACTTTCTCCACATTACAACCAAATATTTTGGAGGGAAACTATGAGCTAAATTTAGTGCATGAATTGCCACCTCGTGGAAATAGAGCTCTTGAGTGATTGCTGCATATCTTAGATCCTTCTCCACAGCCCATAATAAACTGTTGCTAGCCTAAAAGCTAAGTTACCGGTCCGCTGGGTGCAGGGGGCAGGTCCGAGTCCAGTTCAGCCCCGGTTCGGGGAACGGGTCCAGTCCGGCCTGGGTCCGGACAAGGTCCGAGATTATGCCTGTGGATTCGTCCGGGATCGTGCGGGACGAATTTGTAACGAATTTCTGTGTTTTTTTTTTGCTATCTTACGAATTTCAACTCTAAGATAGATCGAATGGATTCCATTCTGCCTGCCTAAAACTCCATAAGCCTTCCGAAGCGATTCTGTGGAGGCTGTCTAGACAACAGTTTCACCCAGGCTAGGAAGGATTCAATGCTCCACGAAGGATTCAATGGCCTGGACATGCACGTTCGCCGGTTCGATAAAGGCCCTTTCATCCCGATAGTCGTGGAATCTGCCTGCAAGCTCAATAAGGCAAAGATGGCGTCGAAAACCAAGGCCAATGCGCTCTCCTCAGGCAAGCACTGCCGCAGGCTCTTGGAGCATAATGGATTCGACCGCTTACACCATGCCCAATCCTATAATATAAACTTAATTATAAAAAGAGAGAAAATTATAAATGTTTTGGGTCGGGATATAATTATAAAAGAAAGTTAATATTAATAAAATTAATACATAATATTACAATATAAATATAACAATATTTTAGCTAAGTGATTTCTGGATTTGATGTAAAAAATTGCACACAATCGAATCCAGAAATCACTTATAGGTAAAACATGATGGATTGTGAAAACTTGATATCATAATAATATTTATTATTTTACATTGAATTTTAAAAATATTAAAAATATGTACATTATATTTAATATTTTTTTATTTTAGATTATATATATATATATATATAATTTTATATGTTTTTGTATTAGCAAACCCAGAACAAACCCAACCCCCAAAAAGATTTTGCCTGAACCTGCAAACCAAACCCGAACCCGAACCCAAACCCAAACCCAAACCCAAAACCGAACCGGTAACTTAGCCTAAAAGTATGCCTATGTTTAACAAAGAAAACTGATCTTCTCGTAATCATGACAAAGCTGATTTTTATATGATAGAGGGATACCATTCTAACAAGAAAAGAGCTGCATGCATTTGCCAACTGCATTGAACAGATAATGAGGCATGGACAGTTAATCAAAGAGCTTTGTTACCAAAATGACAACCAGTCTCAGTAGCATATCTGACCTGCAATTTTCTTTCCTAACTCCAGCAAAATGGACCTATGTTGTTGATGGAATTCCAGAAACACTTGGGGGATGTAACGTTTCAGGTTAAACCTATAGATAAAAACTATTTTGTAATTGCTATGATTGCCAGCTTGTAGAATTTTGAACATGTTTTGTATCATTCCTCATTAATGTATATTATATTTTTCATTGTTATCAACTGTTGTATAGAGATGAATACACTCGAAGTGAGTTGTGAACTGAGTGGACCTAATTGTGAAGGGCTGTGTATTTCATAGATAAGGCACAGGTTCAAATACATAGGAGGGTAGATTATGTACACACAGATAAATGATATATAAGAAAAATGGAAAATACAATCCCCTTATGGGATTTCAAAAGGGAATTCTCATACACCAAATTGGACTCACTCGGTGGTGACATAGAGAAAACTATATTTATCTTCACCTTCTAGATAGAGTAGAGTGACAAGCTATATAAATCCTGCAGTGATCATGAATAAAGAGATTATATGATTTTAGTTTCACATAGATTTTAAGGATTGGCAGTGACTAATCATCACTAACAGTAGAGGGAAGCTGTGGGGAAGTATCAGCAGAGCTTGAATATACAGAGATGAAATTTGAAGATGGTGGTTCCTGCTGCTTCTTCAAACCCTAATGAGGTCTGTTTTGCAGATTTTGAGCAGAAGGGCATGACAACAAAAGGGGGTCTCAAAGTACATAATAGTGCGGTTCACATAGAGGTCCATTTGACAGATAATCATAATATCAATGTGGGCAAGGATAGGGTACACGGGCAGGGTTCAATGTCAGTGGCTCCAATCACTCTGAGCAAACAAGGTTGAGAAGATGGTAAAGGCAAGGCTCAGGTCAATGTGTAGGCAGTTAAGGGATGCAGCCCTAGATTTTATCAGCATAAGGGATGTGTTAAAAGAATATTGGATGTGTAGGTGACAGTGGAAAACTAAATGTGAAGGTTTGTGTTAGTCTCTTCCCCTGGTTTACATCTAGTCCTGGTGTTGGGCAACAAGGCCTAATTCTATGTTCCATGGAGTCTTGGGACCAGGGATTGGGGCAGGGGCAGGGGCAGGGGCGGGGACGGGGGGGAGGGATTGGGCGATGTAGGGATGGGTTTCGGGGACGTGGGAGCCAAGGGCCTAGACTTGGGGATGGTAGAAGGATGGCAATAAGATGGTGGCAAGATAGTTGTGGGACGGTGGTGGGTGGAGATCTGGGGCAACACCCACAGTGGGGTAAAAGGGGTAGTGCCCCCATCATGGTTGAGGAGCAGCACGCTTCGCGAGGTCTAGGGAAAGAGCTCTTGGCATAGTCTCGCTAAAATTAATGCCTTTGAAACCACACAAATATTCATGGCACATGTCATTTTCACAATTTTATCACTATGTTTTCTACAACACCAAATCCTTACTATTTCTAACCAAATCCTCATTCTTCCAAAATTTAATAGTGAAGATAAAGAATTTGACTAGTCTAAATGATGTGGGTTATGCAATTTTTCAGTGTTCCACAAAGATTTGGCACTTGCTCTTGCTCTCCCTCTTCCCAATGCTTGCACTAAACCAATGAAGACTTGGCTAATGCTCTCACTCTTCTTACTGCTCTCACTTTTCCTATCTTAATCGTGGTCTTCCTGTATACATATATATATCCTAATCTTAATTGTTTAAAATCAAATACTCATTGAAAGCAACTGAAATAACATTCCATTTATGCTTTGATGGTTGGTAAAACACAACAAAGAAGGGATAATATGTTGTAATGCAAAATAATATTCAAATCTAATAAACTCATGAGCTACATAACAACCTGTCGTCTCTCATACAATGTTACCTTAGTATGGGGGTGCAAAATAAACAATAGTAGGAGTCAAGCGACTAACTAGATCATTCACACCTATCACAATTTGACGTCATTCTTATATGATTGGAGCACCTGTTGTTGGCATACAGTCACCCAATCATTCTTATATTGCCCAACAAGGTATGTTGGTGGTGATTTAATGTAGAGCGCGGTAGATCTGGTAGTTATTGGGTGATTATGGATAGACATAGTCGTAGGTGTGCTGGCTTTGAGTGTCTAATTTGAATCTGCTAGTAAAAGGATGTTTGCAAATGTCAGGGAATGATTGTGCTTTCTAAACTGACGACCCAATTGCAAATTGAATCTTCTCACTGTGGATTTTCCAGGTTTTCCCTCTTAGTAGTGGTGGAAAGAGTCCCCTTATGTTGTCAAATCTTCTCTCCAAAGTGGCGCCTCTTAAGTAGCAATTGTATGGCTTTCAGCGTGATCACAATCTTGATCCTCAACAATGTGTGACTTCTGGCTTGCAAAGTCCAAAATTACCCACATCAGTGTGTTGTAGGTTTGAATGGAATTTATCAAGAAAAAGCTAAGGCTTTTGCCCTAACCTTGAGGGTACCACCAAGGCTTTTGTCCTTACAGGTACTGTGTGATTGAATTCAATTTGAAATTTGCCAATATGTGAAGAAAAATTTGTGCTTTCCCAACAAAAAAAAGAACTCCTAAATATACCTTCCTTGAAAGTGGCATATGGACCCAGTTTTGGCGCCCAAAATTTGAAATTGGCCCCTCTTTATTTTATTTTATATTATATTTATATTTTATAACACTTTTCTTTTATCACATTTCTGTGTCAGTATCTGTAAATGTGTAATCAAATCCTATCAGACCTAGGAACCTAAGGCAAACTTATATAACTGAGAGAAGGAGAACTATACAGAATTTCAAGTACAGAAAAGCGATTTCCAGAATTTTATATTGTAATACAAATGTGCTGATTGCAGAACATTAATTGATTTCTATATCTGCATATCATGGAATGATTCGCCATAAGTATGTGAGGAAACCCTGCCTCTAAGAGACACGTCTCATGAGAGGACGTGTCTCCACAAGTGGAGACACGTCCACTCATGGGACGTGTTCTTTAGAGCGCGGGTTAAAACACACAGTTAAAGATTCGTTAGTATAACACATATATACTAGATGGCGAATAAGAATATAAATTCCGATTAGAATATAACATCAAATATAATTCGGATTTTATACTCATAAATTCGTTAGATATTATTTCCAGAAATATTTCAAAATGAGGATAAATACGAATCAGGTATGAATGACGATGGTGCTTGCAGCAATCGTCCTTCATATCTGACCGACGCTATCATTCATTAACACTCCCTCTTAGCTAGGGAAGATATTTCAAATCAAATAACTAGAGGTATCACCTTAACACGTGATATCTAAGACATGGTATGATTTCTCAATATTGTCAAGTCACATGACATTCTTCATATCATATCTTTATTATTATGGTATGTGCACTGACATCAAGTCACATGATGTCTACCATAATTCATGGCATATCCATGGATATAAATATCCACCATGATTATCTCTTAAGGATCATAATGATCTACAAATGATATCAAGTCCCATGATATCAATAAGAGATACTATCATGACATGTCCATTAATATCAAGTCACATGATATCTATCATGATAGTTTAATCATTGTAGAGTCGTCACTTTACAATGTCAATTACAAGTGTTCATTATTAGAAAGATTGTCACCTTTCAATAATGCACACAGGGGGAGTAGGCCCATAAAGTCATGGAGTCACACACATGACAAAAGAGTTTACACATTAAACATCTTTATATATATTAGTATAATTTATAAACAATTTGTATTTCAAACATAAATAACAAATTACATTTCAACCATACCAAGTTTCTTCTTGAAGTGCTCCACCTTGATTCGGGAGAGAGGCTTGGTGAGAATGTCTACAATTTGATCATTTGTACTAATATACTCCAACTGAATTACTTTCTTTTCCACCATATCTCTTACATAATGATAGGGGATCTCAATGTGCTTCAATCTATCATGAAAGACAGGATTTACAAAGAGTTTGATGCAACTCTGATTATCACAATGAATAATTGTCGGATTCAAGGGCTCACCAAAGAGTCCCACAAGCAATTTACGAAGCCAAACTGCTTCTCTTGCTCCCATTGAGGCTGTAATGTATTCGGCTTCTGTTGAGCTCTATGTAACTGAAGATTGTTTTCTACAAATCTAGGAGATCATAGCTGATCCTAAACTCAAGCAAAGATCCCTGGATGTGCTTTTTTCGATCGGGTTATACTTCCACTTCCAACGAATCGAGTACCCAACAAGTGTGGTGATCTAGTTGATCATTCTTGTAAAGAAGACTATATCCAATAGTGCCTTGAAGATATCTCAAAATATGTTTCACAGCCATTAAGTGAATTTCCTTTGGTTCACACATGAACTGGCCGAGAACATTTACTGCATAACAAATATCAGGTCTGGTGTTGACCAGATACATCAAGGATCCAATCATCTGTCTGTAAAGGGTTGGATCTGCACACTTGGATTCTACTGCTGCTTCTTTCAATTTGTGAAGGTTGGTTTTCATAGGTGTAGACATCGGTCTACAGTCCAACATTCCAAATCTTTTCAGAATATCAATAGTATACTTTCCTTGGTTTAGTATAATGCCCTCTGATTTCTGCCATACTTCTAAACCTAGGAAGTAGTGTAGAATGCCTAAGTCTTTCATGTCAAATTCAGAAATTAGATCCTGCTTCCCTTGAGCAATGAGGTGATCTCCTGTTATTAGCAGGTCATCAACATATAAAATAATTATTAGCATATCACCTTTGATTACCTTGAAGTAGAGATTGGAGTCGGCCTCATTCTTGGAAAATCCTAATCCCAAGAGATAGCTGTCAATTCTTTCATACCAGACCCTGGGAGCCTGTTTAAGTCCATAAAGAGCTTTCTTCAGTCTGCATACATGTGAGTCAGGTTCATGTATCACAAAATATTGCTTCCTACTACACCAAGATATCATCGCAAACCTCAACCTGAAACAACATCCAGAGGTACTTTTTCGATTATCTTCTTTAGGTTCAGTAGGCTCCCTCTGAATCTTCAAGCACTTGCATCAACCTCCCGACCTCATCATCCAAGATTGTCTGCAACACTTGCTTTAGAGAAATGGTTTCCAACACACACCTCTGTAGAGATTCAGGGCTGCCCTCTTCAACCTCATCTCAGATCACTCTATTCTGAATAGGTTTTTGGAGCTACCAATGTCAAATCCAGATGATAGTCTAGAGCAATTATGATCTCAGTAGCTGAAGGGATCTTCTAAGCATTTAGCACTTGGCCCTTGCAACACTACAACCTTCACTTATTCTCAGTGAGTCACAGAACTCCCTCTCGATCCCTGCTTCAGAGATTGCAAGGAAGACTTTTGGAAGTGAACTCCCTCTAGCCACCAACTCAGTCCCATGGCCGTAAGATGTGATTGCACGCTTGATCATTTCTTTGGTTGGCATGACTTCTTCATAAGATGCCTCAAGCTTTTCATCGATAAGCAATCTCTCATCACCTTCCTGCTTCTAGTTGTTCACAAAGCATTTTAGAGAGAGATTACTAACAGTTTATAACTATCCAAAGAAATATCAAGACTAGAATCATACAAGGTTTACTATCTTAGGTTATAGCATGAACACATAAGAATTTATGAATAATATTGAAACATGAATAAGTAAATCAACCTATAAAATAAATATATCAAAGAATCATAATGAAGGAATAAATAAACTTATCTTTCTATAATTTTGATATAACTCTTTCTTCCATCTTTTACTCCTCTCCAAAGTGCCAAACTCAACACAAAAAACAATCTGCACAACTATAAATTTCTTGAATGCATTATGCAGTTAGGAAGTAGAACCAACTCTCTCCAAGAGTCGAGGCTCTAACACAGTTCATGCATTAGAGAATGATATCGATGTGATCAACCTATCACAATGAAAATGCAATTTTATTTTTCATCTCAAAGTCACACTCAGAGATCTACATAATTAGCATGAAACAACTTCGCAATGAATAATTTGAAATTTTCAAAGGATCTTTATGCTAGAGAGCACAATTCTAGAGAAATTACAATCTCTCTATACTAATCACACGTGATTCAAGTAAACAAAGTTAGACCTGCACATCTTAGCACACTGAACTTCATACTAGATTTTAGAACAAAATATAAATAATAATAAGATACTTATCTTGTGAAATCAGAATGCTTTTCAGATTTGCACTTATCAAACCCGATGTTCGAAGGGAGTGGCTAGAACAGCAGTGAGGCCATAGCTAAGAGAACTTACACCAACATCATCCACAGCTGAGTGTTACATAAATTTACCAGCAACAGGCCTCCACACATAGTTTCCAACAAACTTATGATTAGAATTTTATTTTTATTTTTCTTTACGGCTAGCATGCCTGGCCCTCTATACTCCTGTAAGGTTTCCTCATGCTCCTTAGACTCCAATCCGAATATCTGAATATCAAACCAGATGCAACTGTAGAATATCAGTCTGTAAGCATTCCTCTTCTATATCGAGGACATGAATACAAGGCAACCATATCAAAAACAACACCGAGGTTGACAAATGATCTTATACAGAGCAATGCCCGACCACTCATGATTATCGCAGCATAACACCTAAAATTACACGATGCTAGAGATGCAATTGAATCGTGAAAATAAAGACAGTTGATGAAGGTAAAATTAGATCAAACCGAGCCTTCGGCTCTAGTTGAAATTACCAAACTCGATTTAATCAGCCACAAAACCAAATTCCAAATCTCGTTGATCCACACAACAAAGGATACAGATAATATTTTTTCTCCCATAATACTAACTAGCGGCAGTACACCAGCTGCTATCGATAAACGTGAACTCCCACAAAATCTCCTAAGAAGAGTCGACTACGTTTCTTACTTATGTTAACTCTTCTATGGAGAGCGATGACAACGGGATTTCTATGAAGAAATAGTGAACTCCAAGAAACTCCGATCTTTTGCCAAATGCCTTAAATACACAACACTTCATATAGAAGTTGCTGATTGACGTGAAATGTCATCTTTAAGAAAATTTCTTCCATTTAATTAATATCGAAATCCCTTGAATGTGATATGAAACAGAAACTTAAAATTTTTGAAGATGTCACGGGAAGCAAATTCACACGAGATTCTGTAGATGCCTATAGCCACACCAAATGCGGTGTGCTAACAAATTTGGATGCGGAGTCTTCTTGAAAGGTGCCTTTGGGGATTCCCGATAGCAGATGCTATGTCGCAACTAATGTCGGAAGAGATATAGATGTGACACCCGAACAGTTCCCTCCAATTTGTCG